>JACXGK010005397.1:0-17791 GCA_016801125.1 Novumbra hubbsi | reverse complement strand
CCCCTGGAAATGTTTTCACTCAAAGGCACAAACCAACACACACACAAAGCAACAGCTCTCTGAAGCATAAGTGGATTGGTCTCTGCTCTGCATGCAACATACATACACAGCACTATAAGAACATGGAATGGTACTAACCCTAAACAGTTAGTACCTAACACAGCACTATAAGAACATGGAATGGTACTAACCCTAAACAGTTAGTACCTAACACAGCACTATAACAACATGGAATGGTTCTAACCCTAAACAGTTAGTACCTAACACAGCACTATAAGAACATGGAATGGTTCTAACCCTGGACAGTTAGTACCTAACACAGCACTATAAGAACATGGAATGGTACTAACCCTAAACAGTTAGTACCTAACACAGCACTATAACAACATGGAATGGTTCTAACCCTAAACAGTTGGTACCTAACACAGCACTATAAGAACATGGAATGGTTCTAACCCTGGACAGTTAGTACCTAACACAGCACTATAAGAACATGGAATGGTACTAACCCTAAACAGTTGGTACCTAACACAGCACTATAACAACATGGAATGGTTCTAACCCTAAACAGTTGGTACCTAACACAGCACTATAACAACATGGAATGGTTCTAACCCTGGACAGTCAGTACCTAACACAGCACTATAACAACATGGAATGGTACTACCCCTGGACAGTTAGTACCTAACACAGCACTATAACAACATGGAATGGTTCTAACCCTGGACAGTTAGTACCTAACACAGCACTATAAGAACATGGAATGGTACTAACCCTAAACAGTTGGTACCTAACACAGCACTATAAGAACATGGAATGGTACTACCCCTGGACAGTTAGTACCTAACACAGCACTATAACAACATGGAATGGTACTAACCCTGGACAGTCAGTACATAGAAGGACCAACTACCAGAGGGACGGGACCTGAAGGCAAAGGACCAGGCTGAAAACCAGGCCAGCTGTGTGCTGAAGAGCCAGGGATGCCCTCTGGGGGACAGACTTGGAAACTACAGCCGGTAGCTCACTGTAGATGCATTCCCCCACAAACACTAGCTCAATTACCATTGCCTTGTCCAGTGATTTGTTCACATCAAGAAAGTTTGAATTGAAAGAAATGTGAAAACTGCCATCAACAGTGTTCCTATTTCACACTTCTTCACCACTACAAGAAAAAGGTCAATCAGCTCATGTCATCACCCAACACAGTGGTGTCAAATGTACCTGCCACAAGGGCCACATTCCATCTCTTACAAGATTTGGACAGATTTGCTCCAAGCACTCTATTAATCACTATTGGAACAGTCTATTCTCTGTTTAGTTTTAATTTCTGTGATTTCAACAATAAAGAAATAAGCAGTAAGCAATCAGATGTGACTGAAAAGGAGATCAACCAGCAGATGGAAGGGAGAGTCTGCTTTACATTTACAGCAGAGGTGTCAAACTGGTTCCACTAAAGTGTCTGATGTTTCCCAGTTCAGGCCTAAACCAGGTGATGGTAAAACCTAACCAATTAGTAACCAAATGAATCAAGTACAAATTAAGTACCAGGTGAAAGCTAAAACCGACAGACACTTAACCATCCGGTTTTACACCTCTGATCTACAGTCTACATGGAAGTAAGAAGCTGCTTTAACATCTACAGTCTATATGGAAGTAAAAAGTTGCTTTAACATCTACAGTCTATATGGAAGTAAGAAGCTGCTTTAACATCTACAGTCTATATAGAAGGTTTTTTTTCTTTTTCAGATGAGTTGCATAGAAACTAAACGTACTGATACCCAATACACGTTGACTTGATAGTATCCGATATGCAACGCTAGTAGATAACTTTTTTAAAACCGACTCGCCTTTATGTGTACATACATAGAGGCAGCTCCACCTTGTACCCCCCAGTTCCATCATTATTGAAAGGCAATTACAAACATTCTCCTTCTCCAAAGTCCTGCACAAACATGTCTGTTACCTGAAGGAAGGGAGTTCATAGAATGGACACACACACACACATATATATAAATATATACACTGCTCAAAGCATTTAAGGGAACACTTAAATCACAAATTATACTAAAGATGAAAATCGGTACATCGTATAATTCGTTGAGAACAAAATTACGCAATAATGATTGAGGGTTGGATTCAAACTCGCATCAAAAATCAAAGTAAACAACTGAAATCACAGGCTGTTCCAACTTGCATTGATTTCCTCAAGGCACCTCATAATGTGACTCGGTGGTGTGTATGACCCCCATGTGCCTGTATGAACTCCTGACAACGTCTGGACATACTCCTGATGAGATGGCGGATGGTGTCCTGGAGGATCTCCTCCCAGACCTGGATCCGGGCATCAGTGAGCTCCTGGACAGCCTGTGATGCTACTTGATGGCGTTGGAGGCCCCAATACACAACATCCCAGAGGGTCTCAACTGGATTCAGGTCTGGGGAACGTGAGGGCCAGTCAATGGCATCAATGCCATCGTCATCCAGGAACTCAAAGAACAACCCAGGGCCCACTGCACCAGCGTAAATTCTGAAGCAACTATGATTACAGCCTAATTAACACTGTAACATACTATCGGGGCCCGTTGTTTAAATACAGCCTAATTAACACTGTAACATACTGTCAGGGTCCCGTTGTTTAAATACAACCTAATTAACACTGTAACATACTGTCAGGGCCCCGTTGTTTAAATACAGCCTAATTAACACTGTAACATACTGTCAGGGTCCCGTTGTTTAAATACATCCTAATTAACACTGTAACATACTGTCAGGGTCCCGTTGTTTAAATACAACCTAATTAACACTGTAACATACTGTCAGGGCCCCGTTGTTTAAATACAGCCTAATTAACACTGTAACACTGTCAGGGCCCCGTTGTTTGGAGAATCTGTGGTCCACGGTGATTCAGCACTTCTAACTGGGTCAATATATATGTAAAACTGTGTCACTGTTTCCACTGTCGACATCAGAAAGCTTTGGGCAGGTGTTGACAAGCGTCTGTTCATACTCACTAGTATCTGTTAATGGGTTTTTAAATACTTTTCTATAAGAAAAAAGAACAACTCACTTCTCGAAGACTCCATGTCAGCTTATATTAGTGAGAAATAAAACCTAAATGTAAAATAAAAGGTTAAAGCTATGGACATATGACATGACTATGTCCTGTGGTCTAATAACAACTCCTCCAGAGGATGAAAAACCAAGTCGGAATGACTTGTAACCCAAAAGTTAAGCAGGTAACAGAAAGCTTTTTGGTTTCCCTCTGTCCATCTGCCCTTGAATAAGTCAGCATCCACTCCTCAAAACACTCAAGGAAACCCAATGATCAGAACATAGAACAGTCGGTTCAGCTGAGTTGGTTATAGTCGTGTGATTTTCTATATCTAATAAAGGTAATGCAGTCTTTTAATCTTCACCCACCACAGCCAGCAGCCTCACTCTCAGTCTGGTTCCTCTCTAGCTTACTTCCTGGGTTCTGACCTTACTTTTCCTAGTCACTGTGTATCAATATCTTGTTGTTTCTGACTCTTAGGGGTTTCAGGCTGGTATCTGTATACATAAAACAAGCTTAATAAAATAAATGTAATTATATAATGTTTAGTCAGATAGAAATGCATCCACTTAAGGCAGTCTGACTCTAAGGGGTGTAATTTGAAAACACATCTGCCTCCCTCCCTCCTTACCTGTCCTCCTCTCCATCTGCAGACTGGCTCTTCAGGCTCGCTGCGGCATCTGCTAAGGCACTGGCGTCGGCAGCCATTCCCAGGGTGCCCCCGGCCCCCCCGGCAGCCCCCAGCCGGGGCAGCGTCAGCAGGGACTGGTGCTGGAAGAGCAGCCTCTGGGCGTCTTCCAGCTGGGAGGCGGTGAGGTTGGGGGGGCCCCCGCCGTACGGGCCCCCGCCGTGGCCCAGGCCGGTGAGACTGAGGGGCACCCCGTGGGTCAGGAGGGGCTGCAGGTCAGCGCGGAGGGTGGTCACGAAGGGGGCGGAGGGGTTCTGGGGATGTGGGAGCAGCTGCGGGGCGGCCCGGTGGAGGAGCTGGCTGTGGAGCGGCGGAGCGGCGGGGCCCGGAGCGGACACCCCCAGGGGGCCAGGAGGCAGGACCTGGGACTGGAGAGGAGCCATAGGCTGGATGAAGTCTGGAGGCCGGCTGCCAGTGAGGCTCATCAGCCCGGCTTGGAGCTGTGGCGCGGGATAGCCTGCCTGGGCAACCGGCCTCCCAGCACCCAGGGCCGTCCCCTGCGGAGCTCCAGGTGCTGTAACAGGGGGGAGAACGGTCCTCGGCTGCTGGGGTGGGTTCGCTTCCAGGGAGGGGAAGTCTTGCGGCAGGGGGGGCTGGTAGCCCTGCTGGGCCTCCGCACCCCCATACTGGACCCCAGCGGGCACACCCCCAGCTTCCGTCTCCGGGCAGACCGGGCCGGGAGCGGGGTCGGAGGTCGGCGCTGCGCCCGGCACCTCCTTCTCGTAGTACTCCGTGCACACCCATCGCCCCTTGCGGAACGGCTCGGAGTTGGAGTCCAGCTTCACCACTCTGAAACGGGAGCCAGGAGCGTGGGTCTGGGTGGTGGAGGTTGTGGGCGGCGCCACCGCTACAGCCACCCCCGTGCCCCCGGGGGCGAACCCCACTCCGCTGGACGTCCCTTGCCGGCTGGCGCTGCCGTCTGCGGGTGGAGGGAGGCCACCGGTGCCTCCTCCGGGTGTCCCATCCGTGCCCGGCCCAGCAGTGCCGGTAGAAGACTGGGCTGCTCGGCTCTCCACAGGGCCCTGCTCTCGCTGGGTTGTGTTGGCTCCCGGCGCCTCAGCGGACCTCCCCCCTGCCAAGGAGCCAGGAGAGGCTGACGCCGCCTTCCCGTGGAGAGTACGACCGGTCCCGTTCACCATGTTTTCAGGCGGAGGTGGGCCCTGAGGGCGAAGGGGTTTACTGGGAGGGGCCTGGGGGAGGGGCTGAGGGTGAAGGGGTTCGTTGGGGGACGCCGCTCCTGGGGTCTCCACCCCGTGAAGGCTGTTCAGGGTCTCGTCCGAGGAGCTTCGCTCCGGGACACCGGTGTCGGTGGCCCGAGACACAGAAACATCCAGCATCTCAGAAGAGGACAGATCCTCCGTGTGGGATTCATCCATGTCGTCATAACTCTCTGTGTCGTCCGCTATGCTGTTGTTGGTGCTAACCGAGATCTGGGCCGGGGTCACGCTGGTGATCTGAAAGCCACTTTTCTTTTTCACCTGGGCACCAGACGTTTGGGACTGGGGAAGGTTGAGGCTCTGCGGATGGTGAATAGGCCCAGGGGACGAGGACCTGGTCTGCGTTGTTGACTGGTAGTCATCCGCGATAAGTGCATTGCTGCTACCTGACACAGACCCAGACGCAACGCCACTACCGGTAGTGCTACTTCCTCTTCTATTCTGGAAAGACATCTTTCTAGCCGCGGACGAATCTCCTGTATAGTCCTGCTGATACATATTTGTTGACCTACGAGAAACCGGTAAACGTAGCAAACTACTGGCTTGCTGTGCTATTAATGCGTAATAGGTCGTAGGTAACTAGACATAAATAACGTCTGTAATCAGGGGGTTGCTAACAGTTGGCTAATGGTCGCTAAAACAATGTCAGCACTGTGGAAGTTATGGGCAAGTCCCACATTAAATCAATTATTTGTTTCGTTTTTTTTTACATTATTTTCCCATATAATTGCGTCTGATAAGTAGTCGAAACAACCAAGGTAGTCAGCTCCGCTAGCTTTGCTATCTATAGCTAGTTAGTTAGCAAGCAAGCTAGCTAAAATGTAGGATACGTAGGTGCTTTTAAAAACTAACAAACTTGGTAAAATGTGTCTTAACAAGTAATTATACTTTGTAAATATAATATTCATATATAACTATCCGAAATATGACCTGTCTTAAATGATAGCGCCACATTCAACAACAGAACTATCTCGTAAGAAATCACCTCCATCGCTGATACAAGACGCCGAGTCTCATCTTCTAGGTTGCCCTCAAACCGGCATGTAAAACGGCTTGTTATTGAATTCAGACCCTCATCATTGGATAAAAATCAGGCGTTTAGCAGATAACGTTAATGAATACAATAGTTAAAAATATCGTAATCAGTCTCGGCCGCGTCCAGTATCATCCAAACGTTTGCTGTATCATCCTCAGTCTTCGCTACTTTGACAGACACCAGCTCGCTGTCAGTGACGAGAAGAGGGAGGGCAACCAAACATAGCTACTGCGCATGCCCTCAAATGCCGACGGGTCCTTTGCACTAGCCTATCAATAAATAAAACACTATTATTAAATGTTTTACCTCAGCAGTTGCCACTAAGCGCTTCGAAATGTACCAGGATATAACTTCAACGAGCAAGCGTTATTTATATAAAACAACAGGTGCGGACTAAAAATCAAATACTTACTTAAGCATTATTTATTAATATATGTATTATCAGGAATGCATCTTTTTTTCCTCAAGCTTTTGCCTTACTTTGGAAGGCAAACAACCTTTTTACCTAAATTAAAGGTTGTAAACAATAGACGTAACCATATAATCGAAGGGAAACAAAGCCATTTACCCACATATAACAAATAAGATATTGTATAAACACAATGTAATACATTTATTAAAGTATAAAACATCTAGTGAATAACCAAGCCACAGCTCACCTGTTAGCAGGGTTGGATTATGAACAGGACAAATGGGGCTCAGGGGTTTCTGACCTTTAGGGGCCTTGTGCTACAAGGCACACAGATTTCCACCTCAACCGATACCAACCCATACCAAACCATGGCCCCCCCGGTTCTACCTCAACCCATACCAAACCATGGCCCCCCGGTTCTACCTCAACCCATACCAAACCATGGCCCCCCGGTTCTACCTCAACCCATACCAAACCATGGCCCCCCGGTTCCATCTTAACTCTTACCGGGACTCATCCACAACCCAAACCTGGTCCCTCCACAACCCATCCATCCATGCCTGTTAGACAACATGCCATGACAGGCTAGTATGTTCCCTAATAACCAACGCAAGTACTACAGGGACGGACCTACTCAGATCTGCCCAATAGAAACCCTTCTCTCTGTCAACAGATTGCGATTCGAACGACTCACCACCACCCACAACTTCTCTGAATGATGGCCTGCAGGATCTGGAGCCGCCTTGAAGGCACATTCCATCCCTGCCCCACCCCAGGTCCACGCTCTCATGTCCCACCCCAGCCCAAGGCCTCACGCCAATAGTGATTTAGCGGAACAATGAACAGGAAATGTCAGGAAGCCTAGTGTTAGATAAACGGTAAGGACTTGAAGTACGGTTCTGACTGAGTACCTTCACCACAAAAAAAGAAAGTTATGAGAACATCACCACCTAGCGTAAAACATGTCACATACCACATGTTGTGACTTTATTTTTTGAGAAAGGGTAAAGTTCTGACCGACTAGCTAAATAACCGTGGCAATTAGGATGGCCCAGGGGAGGTTGTATGGTTTCGAAATGGTCACATCCATACTGATCAAGCCAACTTGCCACAGCTGCCTATGATTTGGGGATACGTGACGGTTTCTTACAAACCGTCAAGGAATATAGCAAACGGTGAATGGAAGGGCAAGAAATACAACCCTGTGAGCTTTGCCCAGACACCACCTGAAGCACTGCCACAAAACAGTCATCAATGAATCCCATGGCCAGACCCAACACCATACAGGCGGCACGTCACTGAATACATGTTTAAAATTCCTAACTATTTAGCACAAAATGGGTTGATCTTTTTCACATTGGATATTATGGAGGAAGGGTGTTCATGAAAAATACAATGTTGTTAGTATTACCTCAGTAACACAACCGGGTCATTTATTTTTATGCTGGAACAAAATGTGTACAAATAAAACAAAACTACAGCAATATTTCATGTTTAAATTAAAACATAACTACAGTTTAACAAAGTGAATCATCACCAAGGTCCACCTGGGTCAGAGCTGAGGTAATACCGTGGTTACAGCCTTGATGTCAGAAGAACTTCTATCGTCTTAGATATCCCAGATTTCATCGTCTTCGTAGTTGCAGGTAGTTGCATTTGAGATGTTTATTTTAGGCTGACCATCTCCATCTTCAGAATGAACAGCCAAGTTGTTAGGGGTTACCTGGAGGGGATCTGACAATGAGCAGGCTGGTCCAGTCCGTTCCCCCTCCTCCGCGCCCTCCTGCTGGGGTGTCATATGTTCAGCCAAAGTCCCCTGGACCGCAGGGTAAAGGCTAGAGTCACTCTCAGTTAAGGGGTCAGAGGTTCTGGCTGCACCTGGCTTCTCCTTAGGGCAGATGTCTCCTAAAATGGCTGCCTCTTTAGACTCTTGTAGGAGCCTGTTGGTACTTTCTACTGATGACTTCCCCAGGTCACCCATTTCATCTGGACTAACCGCAAATGTTCCTGGAAGTGGACAACACCGATCGTCGGATCTCACTTCCTGTGAATGGGAGTTGGGGATGTGGTCAGCTGATTCTACTTCCTGTGCCTGGGAGTTGGGGATGGGGTCAGCTGATTCTACTTCCTGTGCCTGGAAGTTGGGGATTGGGTCAGATGATTCTACTTCCTGTGCCTGGGAGTTGGGGATTGGGTCAGATGATTCTACTTCCTGTGCCTGGGAGTTGGGGATTGGCTCAGCTGTGGTCACTTTTCGGCCATTAATTCCCTCTTGGCCATGAACTTCGGCACCCAGCCCAAAGAAGTTGTTCCGGACGAGGTAGCGGACACACTGCAGAAGCACGTTCCTCTCATGTCGGATATCTGGTGCCAATAACTGTCAAGGGTCACAGAGGAGGGGTCACACATTTAGCAGTTAATAAAATACAGGCTACTTTTTAACTTAAATTCACATCATAACATCAATATGGACTTCTATTTTTTTGCCTTCATACAACCGCTTAAAAAGGTTTTCTCCTAGTGTCTCACCATCTCAAGCAGGGTGGAACGTCGCTGTTGGGGTGTGTCATTGTTGTTTCGTCCACCTCTTCCTCTTCTACCTCCTCTTCCTCGGTCAGATCTATGAGAAGCGGAGCTGTGCTGCGGTTCCCTTGGGGGGTCAGGGTGTGGTCTCTTGCCCCCAGGATAACCACTGTACTGGGGCTTGGAGGGCAAACCCTCCAGCATGATGTGGTTCTCCTCCAGGATCAGGCCGGCCCTGTTGATCGGGAGGGCTACGGCACACAGCAGAGAGGCTTTTTTTAAATGCACAATAATGGCACATTAGAACAACAACACGTTAAAAGTACACTGGCAAGGCTTTAGTTCGCAGTTGGTTTCCTCCATACGAGGAAAACAGACTCACCTTCTGGTTCTGTGTCACTGTCTGTGATGGATCCATAACTGGCCATCAGAGATCCCAGTCCAGAGGTCATCTGTTTCGGGGCCACGATCACATCAGCCTCACTGCACCCCTCTTCCCTGTCAGAATCTAAAGGGGAACAGTTAATCCACAGCTGCCCTCCAGACTGAAGCAAGCCGACCTCCAGAATGGGGCAAGCCGACCTCCAGAGTGAAGCAAGCCGACCTCCAGAGTGAAGCAAGCCGACCTCCAGACTGAAGCAAGCTGAACTTTGTTGCAAGATACGCAGTTTTTAGGGTGTGTAACCAGTTTTGTTTTAGTCTTCCTGACAACAGCCCTGGCTAGGTTATCTCCAGCATGTCCTGTTGTCATGGCCACTGACCTGGGTCACTGTTGGCTAAAGCCCCTAAAGGGTCCCCCCCCCTGGGGGGCTGAGTGAGGGGTGGGGGCTTCTCCAGAGGTTGGCTAGGCTGTGGCGGTCCCTCTGATCTGGGCCACCTCCCTCTCTGGAACCTTCCACCGCGCTGGCCTCGACCTCTTCCCCTAATCCTCCTGGCAACAGAACACACAGCATGTTCCAACACCGCAACAAGAACAGTGTTTTCCACGAGGAAAGTTCATAAAGGTCTGAAATCAGTCAGTGTGCATCATACAAAAATGTTCTTATTTGTGAGCAAAAGCCGCATGGAGATGTGACACACACCCAAACTGAGCCGTCTCCAGCACCTCCCCACGCTCCTCCCTGGCTTCTGCCACCTTCCTCTTCTTCTCCACATTCATCAAGGTGGGGTAGTTCCTGAACAGAGCCACACACCAAGTAAACACCCAACCCAGAAAGCCCCCACTGTAAAACCACACGGACGCAGACTAATAAACCCTTTGGTTGTTGTGGAGCTTTGTGGAAGTCAAGGCACTTCCAGAGTAGTTTCAATGCTTGGTGCAGCAAAGCATTATTGGTTTAAGACGCTACCTAGAGCACTTCACCAAACAGTCGTTTATCTAAAACAGTGAAATGCTGTTACATTACATTTCTTTGAGCGTTTATTTTAAAGCAACCATTTTGCTTTTTTTTTTTTTTTTACACATACATTATTATACTGGAACCAAATGTATGTATTCCTATAGCCATAAACATCTCAACCATAATAATAGCTCACATTTCATATACAGTCAGATCAATGCCAAGAATATACTGCAATCATTCCAAGGGAATCTGAGGCAACTAAAGGCATATTCAGATCAGAGCATCACTGTTTACAAACAACATCAGCACTAACCGGCGCCTTTCGTCTCTCCATTTACAAATCTCCTCTGGAGTGTCCAGCTTTATCCTTCTAGCTCCTGGGGCGTGGTTCTATTAAAGAGATACAGAGAGGTTATGCAAAGGTGTTGTTCTACCTGGGAAGAGTTGGAAGAACAGATAGGAGTAAAGATAAAGTAAGGTTCTATGAGGGAGGGGTTAACATATGGTTCTGAACATCCAACATTTCAGCCATGGAAAACGAAGGCACATGAAGTGGTTCTACTTACATTTCTCCAGTGAATGCTGACCAGCTTTTCATGAGCAGTGAAGCTGCAGTCTTCCACTGAACACTAGGAAACAGAAACCTATTTTACTAGGTGGAATCACAGAATCTACTAAAAGTAGGATGACACCAGTCTCAGTTAGACACCATGTATCCAATCAGAATCCTTGAGTTACCTTGACATGTTGAGAAACGTGCTCATGGTACTTGTCTTCATTCTTGAACCCTCTGTCACATGTGTCACAGAAGTGGGAGAATTCTGGTTCTTTCTTCCTCTTCTGCTGCTGCTGTAACCCCCACAAAACAAATCGTACGTAAGCTTTGCCATATCGGAGTGTTATGCTTCATAAGGAACAATATGTCTCTTCTTCCATTTAAGATATTCAGCAGGCCTCCTGTGTACATCTTAAGGTTCATCCACATACTTACATGAAATCAAAAAAGTCTACACACCCTTCCAAAGAAATAATGTCAGACCCTATTTCACCATTAATATATTGTAACCTACTCTATGTCAGTAGAAGAAAAAAGCTTTTCTTTTTAAACATCTCCCCTTACAAAAAATACAACCATCAATGCCTTTGTTTGGATTACAGCAGTCATTTAGTTGGGATAAGTTTCTATCAACCCAGCACATCTGGACTTTGCAATTTATACTAAATAAATTGTTATTGTTATTTTAAGGAGTACAATCAAGTTGTGTCAGAACGTTCCTTCTTCATTTCAGCCGCAACATAAAATAGAAGCTACATTTTGAAAAACGGTGTGCTGACTTATGATATCAACTGTATGGTATAGATCAGGGGTGGGCAAACTACGGCCCGAGGGCCAAATGCGGCCCGCGAGGCTGTCCCATCCGGCCCACGGAATGCCCTTTTCTGGCCTCCAAATCAATTATGATTAACAAATTACAAAAACAAATTTGGCCCTCAATTTCACTTCAAAATCTTGATGTGGCCCACGAGCCAAAAGATATAAAGATATATTAGAGACTGGGTTTGGTTACCTTCTTCCAAGTGTTGTTGGGAGGACCAAAGTCTTGCCTTCCACCCCAATGACCACGTTGTCCACGGTAGAAATTCTGACCTGTAACCCCAAAATGTTTCAGTGTTTTGGGATGTTCTAAACTAGCAGACCTGACTGATCTTTTCAATATGTCCCATATCGTTTGGTAAACGTAAAGAGAAAAGGGTTTCAGTTGGACATCGTTTCTGCTGGAGAAAATATTTACACGTTTCTGGTGGGATATGTCCCATATCGTTAGGTAAACGTAAAGATGCCACAACCACAGACCTTGCCAGACTGAAAGTTCAGTGTATTTTACTGTTAGTTCATTGAGGCACATGCTAAACCAATGTAAAAAGACGCGCGTTTACCAAGCCACTCAAATCACATAAGTATGTAAACAGTAGTATTTGTCTGTACAGTAGGTTACTAACCATATGAGCCCCTGGGTCGACCTGGTTCCGGGCCACCGTGCCAGCCTCCCACCTGGCCGTTGTAGCCCCATGGATCCGACGGTGGTTCGTACCAGTTCCACATACTGGGCTGAAAGTTACCAGGAGGTGGATGAAATGTTGGTGGCCTCACTATCGCACTGGGAGGACAACTGAAGTCCGGCGGAGGATAGCTTCCAAAATCACCCATGATTTAGGTTGCGTGTCTGTTCTAATATAATATAATGTTTTTTTAAGTAATTGGTTTCGCGGAGTTAGCTACGACTCAGGCATCTATGACGTATTACTCGGTTCCAGTTTGCATGTGCACCTCACATGTGTTTGCCGGAATGAACGTCATTTCCGCTCATTTACACCAAACGATAAAAAAATTCAAACTCTGCGATATTTTTGGGGGAAAAAAACATAATTATTATTTTACATTGATGGAATACCCAGTTTAATTATATACTAGATATATTCATCTAGTATGGAACTTGAATTACTTTTGCTTATATGTACATACTTTGTATAATGAGTATATTCATGTGTTGTATTTGTTTCCGTTTTATAACCACGTTTCCAAAACATTTCGAGACGCTGCGTAAAATGTAAAAAAAACAACTCACTGCAATAATTTAAACCCTTATCCAAAACAAAAAAGTACAAAGACAAGATATTATTATGGGCTGCATCCACAAATGCCAGTCAAAACTCTACCATGCCAAGAAGAAACCATGTATCCACTAGGAAATTACATCGATGTTCAAGGAAGTGATTTTAGTCTGCACGCTTTAATCGTTGAACCTAAACTGTATGTGTAAACATTTAAGCATAGGACCAAACTGTTAAAGAGACTTTGGTCTCAGTCTGTGTTCTTTGTTGAAATAAATGTTGAATATATGTATACATGATCCAGAAAGGCCACCGCCGTCTCTGATCCCGAGCCCATTTAAGATGAACTGAGGAAAAGTGGAAGTCAGTGCAACATCTCAAATCATTATAAGAAATCACATAACAGAGATCATTAGTCAAATTGTTTAAAATTTAGGCGTGACCAGACGGATTTCGGTGGTTTCTCGCGATATTTTGAAATAATGAACATGTTTCTGGTTCCGTATCCGCCCAGATCACCGCGTGCTGCCTGCAACCACACTTCGTTCAGAAAGTTGCAGTAACGTGGTAGTTAGAGAAGGCTCTAATAGAGAGCAGGGATTCTTTGGAGGACGTTGTAAAAAAAAATAGTGTAAAAATGCTGGTTTTATTTGAAACGGCTGCCGGTTATGCAATATTTAAAGTGAGTATTTCACGAATGTTTTTTATTCTGAGATTTTAGCTGCATGAATTGGCCAATAATCCTACTTAGCAGTTTTGCTAGTTGGCTAACTACATGAGTTGTATAATTGTCTTAGTTTAGGTTTTGAAATAAAATATGCGCAATTTCAAAGTTAACTATTTAATATTGTCTACAGTACACATGCATGATGTTTACTGGTGGTCGTATTGATTCTGCGATGTAAACCCTGAATTCATTTCTACTGGGCCTTCTCGTCCGACACGCAGGAACAGTGCGGTTTTCTCAGCAAGCACGTTGGTTTTACAAGTTCGAAATAGACCAATGCTCCTACTTGCTTTGGTTTCAGACTAGATTGGCATTTTGTGACAATGTAACTATTTAACGCGTGTTGCCGTTAGATACATTTAATAGTTAAGATACAAAAAAATTCACACTTGAACCAATACTCATCTAGCTGTTTAAATTAGCCAGTTTCCCAATAGGTTAGCTCGGTGGTGGGGCATTTTGGGAGGACCGCATGTGACCATCGTGGCAGTCCATGCTTACCATGGCTTTACCAGAAACTCCTCCCCGTGCGAAGAGGTTGAAGAAAGACAATGATGCATTTTATATTACTAGGCCACATTTGGATAATGCATTTATGGTTAGGCTGCATGTCAGTGAGTACTTGTAGCCATGTTATAAAACATGTATCTAATTCTTCTGCTGGTTTAAAACGTCTTAATTGTGTTCCAGGTCCTAGATGAATCCAAACTCCTGGAGGTGGACAGCTTATGGAAAGAGTTTGAGACGCCAGATAAGGCCAATAAAGTGTGGGTTTCTGTCCCATGTTTGAATAGTAACAGTTTCATTACACATTACCAGGATAACAGATGTGTTTATGCAGTTGACAAATAATATTTCACCTCAATTTCCCCTTTCAGAGTGAAGCTGAAACACTTTGAGAAATTCCAGGACACAACAGAGGCATTGGCAGGTAAAAATATTTATTAAGTTACATAAAGTACCACATCCCCTGCTGTGTTGATGTTTCTCTGTGTCTGAATCAACCATGTGGTCATTTAGCAGTATTCGTCACTACCACTGAGACCACAGCCCACCCTAGACAGAATGCACTGCTTCACAAACCTGGAATTTATTCATAACTATGCTCACTACTGCTGCAAGACGCTCTGGGTGAAATACTTCAATGTAAAACCCGACAATCCAAATAAGTGCCATGTTCCTGAAGTCAGAGATACTGTTAATGTACCAGCCAAGCTACAGAGAGTCCCCTGTCATCATGTTGCAGCGCTAACATGCAGTCTTTCCCCAGCGGCCACCGCCATGACGGAGGGGAAGATCGGCAAGAGTCTGAAGAAGGTGCTGAAGAAAGTGGTGGCCAAAGAAGCTCACGAGCAGCTGGCCATCAGCGATGCCAAGCTGGGAGGAGTCATCAAGGAGAAGCTCAACCTGAGCTGCGTTCACAGCCCGGCGGTGGCCGAGCTGATGAGGGGCATCCGGACCCAGATGGAGGCGCTCATCACTGGGCTGCCCCCACGGGAGATCAGCGCCATGTCCTTGGGGCTGGCACATAGGTGGAGTGTTTACACACACACACTCTCACAGTAGAAAACCTCCCCCTGTAGCTGACGCTGCTCTGTGTTGCCAATGATTATATCTTGCTGTCTGAAACTTCATGTAGATTTCCACAGCATTCGTCACTACCCCTGAGGCATCACTGTTCAGTCCTTTCACTCATTTTCAATTTAAGTCTGGATCTTGGTTTCAGCCAACAGTTGGTTTTCCCAGAAAGGTTTTCAGATAAACCCAATTATTTGTGAATTCTGTGAGTCTTCCAATCAGCATTTAGGAAAAGCTTGTCTGTTTTAGGAGAGTTGGATGTAGTTGGCAACACTGGTCACAGAACTGAATAACCGTCTCAAACATTGTCAACTGTCTGTTTCAGTTTGTCCCGCTATAAGCTGAAGTTCAGTCCGGACAAAGTGGACACCATGATTGTTCAAGCTATCTGTAAGTATCTCCACTTCAAACCAAACCCAATCGATGTATATTTTGGGGTCTCTGAATCGGGTTTTCACTGGTGTCATCTGCGTAGCTCTGCTGGATGAACTGGATAAGGAGCTGAATAACTACATCATGCGCTGTAGAGAGTGGTACGGCTGGCACTTCCCCGAGGTGGGCAAGATCATCACCGACAACCTGGCGTACTGCAAGAGTGTCCGTAAGATCGGCGCCCGCACCAACGTGGCCACGACCGACCTGTCCGAGTATCTGACGGAAGAAGTTGAAGCGGAGGTCAAGCTGGCCGCAGAGATCTCCATGGGAACGGAGGTGTCGGAGGAGGACATAGGCAACATCATGCACCTGTGTGACCAGGTCGGTTGGGGGGGTTTCAAGGTTCATTCTGCACATTTAAAGGTGTAATGTTTAATCCATGAGCAAGTAATGGTCAGTTGACAGGCAGTGACTCCTCCCCCAGGTGTCTAATGGTTTCTGTGTGTTGTAACCAAGGTGATTGAGATCACGGAGTACCGCACTCAGCTGTACGACTACCTGAAGAACCGCATGATGGCCATCGCCCCCAACCTGACGGTCCTGGTGGGGGAACTGGTGGGGGCGCGCCTCATCTCACACGCGGGTAGGTCTGTCCGTCAGTCACATGGCAGGGTCTGGGCCAATCAGATGGCAGCAATAGTTCCCAATAGCCAAGCGGTGATGATGATGACCTTGTGTCAACAGTCCTGAAAATATGTGATGCTTTTCAGTCACTACCTCATCTGAGCTTCTGCTTACCTAGAGATTCAAAATGGTGACAGTCATGCAATTCTCTTCTAATAGATTTTTATAAAACCGGGGAATTTAATATTTCAGGAATTTATGTTGGGCGACTGGCCCACATGTTAGCTCTTGTATAATCTCCACTAATGGTTCATTTTCTGTTCTCCTTACAGGATCCCTGTTGAACTTGGCCAAGCACCCAGCTTCCACCGTGCAGATCCTGGGTGCGGAGAAGGCCCTGTTCAGAGCCCTGAAGACCCGCAGGGACACGCCCAAATACGGTCTCATCTACCACGCCTCCCTGGTGGGGCAGACATCCGCCAAGAACAAGGGCAAGGTGGGTGTTTCCTTGCTGCTTTTACTCGCTGATGGGAAATCTCCTCAGCCTGCAGCAACGCTCCAGTGGTCCCGTGTGATAACTCCTCGAATCGGTGTCCTCGCAGATCTCCAGGATGCTGGCGGCCAAAGCGTCTCTGGCCATCCGCTACGACGCCCTGGGAGAGGACACCAACGCAGAGATGGGTGTTGAGAACCGGGCCAAGCTGGAGGTCCGACTACGCCATCTAGAGGAGAAGGGAGTAAGTGTTGCTTTGACTTTGGAGTGTGTTTGTTTCTCCACACTGTTGTGGTTGCATAGCATGTTATAAACGTGAATAACAGGGGTGCAAACTCTGTCAGGATAAATAGACACCCCGTGTTAAGTGGCCCTGTGCCTAAAGCCATCTGTACTGAGGCCCCAGACGGCATCAAATGCCAAGCGGTGATGATGATGACCTTGTGTCAACAGTCCTGAACATATGTGATGCTTTTCAGTCACTACCTCATCTGAGCTTGTCTTTACTGTCCTGTGTCACATGACTAGTTCCCTCCTGCTGAAGACTTTGTGTACTAGTTTAATGCTTGTTCTCCCCATTCAGATCCGACGGATCAGTGGAACAGGCAAAGCTATGGCCAAGGCAGACAAATATCAACACAAGAGGTGAGCTGCCCTTGGATGGGTGAGATAAGCATTCTGTCTGTGGCTCTGGACAGGATCAGTCGTCTATTGGTCTGTGGTGGTATACGCAGCTCTGGGGATGTTTGATGTTCTCAGCCCTTCTAACTACCGTGTCCCTCTTCGTAGTGATGTGAAGGTGTACGACCCCTCTGGGGATTCAACCCTCCCCACTACATCCAAGAAGAGGAAGTTTGAGGAGGTAGAGGAGGAAGAGGTGGCCACGCCTCTTGCAGTCAAAACCAAGAAACCCAAGAAGGAACCAGTTTCAGGTCTGTAGCCTGAATGCTTTTCCAGTGTCACCCACCCTGTCCCCTCGTTAGCCTTGTGTCACCCACTCTGTCCCCTCGTTAGCCTTGTGTCACCCACTCTGTCCCCTCGTTAGCCTTGTGTCACCCACTCTGTCCCCTCGTTAGCCTTGTGTCACCCACTCTGTCCCCTCGTTAG
>JACXGK010005396.1:8839-33397 GCA_016801125.1 Novumbra hubbsi | reverse complement strand
GTCCTTATCATTTCAGTACATTTAGCAAGATAACTCTTCTCCTTCTCCTATGGCAGAAGTACATGTTAATTATAGCTAGAGTAGTCAATGGTTCTGACTTTACGGGCCCCAGCTCTCTTTAACAGGGGCAATAATTAAAAAAGGCTTATCAAAGCACTTTCCCAAAGGACTGGGTCCTCAGTAAATAAGGTCCTTAAATATTGTCTGAAACCCAAATGACACCCTAATCCCTATGTAGGTAGTGCAATATAGCGCAATATGAAGGGAATAGGGTGCCACTTGGAACCCATGTATTATCACCTATGATGAGAATAGGAAAACTAAACCACCCAGGCTCAGGCTTCGTCCCCCCATTTCACCCTCCCCCTCCCACACACACACTATCGCTCCCTATCTCTGTACGAGTCCTCCATTACTTTCTCTCAGCGTCCACTTCCCCGGCTTCCCTCCACTCCAGGGACCTTCCCCCTTCCTTCTCTCTCGCTCTCTCTCACTTTCATTCTTGATCTCTCCCTCTCTCGCACTGCTTTATTCTCTTATGATAATGGAAATGATTTCCACTGAAAGAGTACCCCTCACAGAGGAAACCCAAAAAAGAAGATACTTCACCCATCATCTTGCCACTAGTGCTTCAACACTCACCGTTTTGCATTAGAACTCGCCCATTATGTGATTCTAGGTTATTTGAGAAGTACATTCTCTTTGTACATCTGACAACGGAAAACATCTGACAACTAGTAATGGTGGCAGATCATTTGAGAATTATAGTATCAGCTGTTATTAACATGTGAAAAGCCCTGCATAAGCCAAATCCTAATATTCAATTGACCATTTAAATAGTTCCATAATATTCTGTGGTATACGCAATCATTTCAACTGTTACCCAGTAACATTGACACATCTTTCTGTTTAAATATTACACAGGCTTTAGTTTAGAAGGCACTTTGCTGACTTAATTTGTTACAAGAAAATATATAGAGCAGAGGCATTTATCCCACTTTTTCCACAGAAATCAATACCAAAGCACACATTTGCCAAAATATTATTTTTTTCATTGATATTTTCATTTGAAAGTGAATTGTCGACCAACAAAATCGGTTGTTAGTTCAATTGTTAGGTTGTTGAAGCATTCTTCATTCTTTTTCTCCAATATAAATGTCTACCCAAAATGTTGTCTGAACGATTTCTTTAGCATTTCACAACTTACTTATCCAGAAGTATGAGCTGGTCTTATGTAGCCCCTGTGAAAAATAAAATAACCTATCCTAAAAATGTTCTAATTGCTTGGGCTGTTATGGTGCGTTCGAAATATTAAGGGAGGTAAAAGAGGATTTTACAGACGTCGGCCATTCTGTGTTCATACCTATTTGCCAAGTCTCGGAACTTGAATCAAGGTCAACGCTTAACAATATAAACAGAAGACCTGGTTGGCCATGAAAGCTGATGTTCATCAATTTGTGTTGAGATTGACTGTCTTCAAGTCGGTTTGGGTTTTATATCATGGTTCCCAATTACGGAGATGAGCATGAAGACAGAGTGGCCCAAAGGTGATGGGATTTAAATAACTGCTTTTAATAGCCATAAACTCCAAGGGGTGTGCAAGCAATTATCACTTGTGACCTGTAGTAATTATCACCTGCTCCCTAGTGGACATGATGCAATTCTGAACTAATTATGTGCTAAGCTTGAAGAATTCACAGAGCCTGACCTCTTAACAGTAGTTCAGTCGCAGGTCGTCACCTGTTCTCCTCTGGAAGGCAAATTTTTGCCAAAGACTGTCTGTTCCTTTTAACAACAGTAGACGCTGAAGTTCAAATCATTGTGAATACTACACTAGACTTAACTCCCCTGTTGAATTGCCATCTTCAATTAAATAAGAAAACATGGCATTTTCAAACTTAAAGCTATATCTGGATGTCAGTTTTTGCAGCTCTAAATTACATCAGACAATTTTCTCTGTGTATTCTGGACAAATGGTTGTGACTGCAGGTAAGAAGCTATTCAGTTCGTTGCTATCCTGCTGTAGTATTGCATCTTCCGCTCTTCAGCTCTACGGATTAGGAGCTTGACATCTCTCTACGTAGCTCTTTCTGGTAATAGCAAGCTAGCTGGCTAATGTTCTGCTTCTTTTCTGCATACTACATGTCCTCCTTAGCTCTGTACAATCAGTGCATTCTGAGCCCTTTAGTATGGAGACTGGCTCGCTAATTGAAGAAGTGCCCAGCAGTAAAGCTCTAATTTCACCCTGAGCGCTGCAGGACGAGGGAGCTATATTGGGAGCGTGTGTTGGGAGAAGGTCCACTGGGTCTGGGTTCTGTGATCTGATAAGATAATATATTGCCATGGTAGCACATTATAATAACTGTATGCAATGTGGCATGTATTAAGCATTGATTACTTATTTCAAATATAATACAGAGAGTAACTATTTGTCTTGATCTAATTCATTGTTTTCTCCATAGAAAAGGTCCACCGTTTAAAAACATAAGAAACAAGCAAGACAGGATCTGGAAAACAACTGTTGCTGGACTGATGGATGAGTTTTAATGTGAATGTTTTGCTAATGTTGTGAACTCCGTAAATGTACCTTACACATATCAGCTAGCTGGACCAGGAAGGCAGTCACTAGTTGATTTTATTTCTTTGTTACTATACATTACGTAGGATACTGAGGGGGAATTCTATAAACCTTTTCATTCTTCCAAATGCTTCTTTTAGTACAGGGGCTTTACTCTTAAAACATAATGGGAATCAAAATTGAAAAGTTTACCAAATAATGCAGTATTTAATTCCTGGGTTAATAGCGAATGGACTGAGATTGACCAGAATCTTAGTAGAAAGCCAATGCAAAGAAACAGAATTCCTTAATGGAATACACGTTATTTTACATAGATCACTGTCATATTACTGCATGAAAATTACAAGTGAAATGTTCCAGGGTCCATTTTTGAGACCTTGAAAGGACCTTGAAAGGAGAATTTGGTACTGTTAGAATCTATGGCAAATTAATATTTTTCATGAACAAATATGCATTGGACATTCCAAACTTGAATAAAGTATTTACAGTACATGTAAAGTAAGCAAATTTAGGACAGATTTTCTAAAGAATCCTCACAGAAACCTTTAACTATAAAGACATTCTCTTTAAGGAACTTCATTAAGCATCTCATAAATTATATTTTTAATCATTGGTATAGATTTAGAAAATTGTCTTTGACTAAGTTACCAAAAGTACAAAACTGCTATCCAGTCCATCTATCACATCGTTCGCTCAAGTCCATCTCTGAATGAGACAACGAGATCTGTTTCCAGGGCATTGGAACCTGAGTTATAAGTATCAAATATAATAAATAAAAACAACACATTTCTCAAGTCACTTCAAATGCCTAACATTTTCATTCCATTTTACTCAAAATCGTCTTGCTTTTCACCTGCCTGACAATTAATTCCAGAAATGTCCAGTCCACCCAAAACGTTATAGCGCTGGCTCTCTGGTAACAGATTAAACATTCCCGTATTGAAATGACAAGATTAGCCTAAACCTGTTTATAGTGACGTAAACGTGTAATTGTTGTTAGGTTTATTCCCATAATAAGCCTAGCTCCTACATGAAATTAAGAAAACTGGCTTTTGTGTTTGTCTTTCATACACATGCCAAATTGCCTCTACAGTTGTTGGAAAAGGTACCCTGGTGAATGCATAATCATCCATATTTAATCACATTACCTAGTATCACTGGCCAGAATCATAAACATTGAAACATGTGATGAAAGGAAATTGAGTCGATGTGCTCCGCAGGCAACATTAAGGGGGCCAGAAAAACACTGTGCATATATTATAGGTATCCCCTTTATAGACATCTGGGGATGTAATACAGAATGTTATGCTCCGGAGCTTGCACCTATAGCGAGTGATAGAAATCACTGGTGAAACTCCACCACGACTCAACACAAGCTTTGGTGACCAGGCCGGGCTAGGCACTGATTAGGTGGTGGAGTGTCCTGACCAGGCCCACCTGGGCCCGTTTGTAGACCGACTTGTGCCCTGTGGGCCACACAAACAAGAGAGGAAGGACGTAACACCACCTTAGCATGTAATAATGATAAACATGGGTTATTGATTGTCTGGAAAAGACATGGAACACATGCAATGGGCTCTCCAAGCCGTCTTCCATTTATTTATATTTGTTTTTCGTTTTCTAAGTGGGACTTCTCCTGTTCCAAGCTACCATAATTCAAGGTTATACTATACATTTTGAACACTTATTGGGGATTGTGAATGGGCACTTAATACAGCGTATCGCAAGGAAGAGTAGTAATGCATGCCCCCAAGAGAATGAATCTACGCCAAAGCACACTGAAACTGTTCTAACAGCCTGTGGTGGCCTAATCAAGGCGATTTTTGGTCAACCGTTTACCAAAACACAAGGTGGCTTAATAAAGTAAGTCCATTTTGAAACTCTCTGATCATATACAATATGGTATGTTATATTTACTGTCATATTTCATATCGAAAAATATATTGACCTTTTAAAGAGGCCTATCCTCCCAATCTTATAATGACTTTTGAACCCTTCATTTCATATTAGTCTGAGGATTCTTTTTTTCTCAATGTTGGTAAGCGCAGCATCTCCTGCATGGTAGATATCTGAAATAGTCCGGAACACAGACTTTACAAACTAGATTTTAGCTACCTACAGCACTCATTTGAATCTGTCACATTTCTGAGATATACAATTCAGACCTTGAATGGAGCGATGCCTAAGGCACTCTGGCATCTCATTCCACCTGACAGTCAGGGAAACATGATGGACAGCGCTGCTTTTACCCCATCGATTTGGATCTGGGACCCTGCGTCCGCACTGATCTCTTTGGGTAAGACAGATGAAAAATGCAGACTTAAAAGGAAACCTTAGTCTGTGGACTAGTTGCGCATCACTTTCAGCAACCGAGATAGGCTGTACAATGCACCATAATACTTTGTAATTGGTCAAGAAATTGCTCGCTGAATGTACCATTGATCTCCCCTAAATAGTCTACAACTGGGTATACAGTTGTAGACTATTCCAGACTAATACAAGCAATGCCATTGTATGAATGCTAGGGTTGGTCTATTGTTGTTTTTTTGGCCTGGTTCCCCGACATTGTCGCGCACTACTTTCCGTACATTTGTATTGGGCCTCAGCAGCAGCAAATATATTTCCCAGCCGTGCAATGCGAATGCATTACATGTTGGTGTGGATAGCAAGAAATGGCTTATTGATTGGCTGGTGCATCGAGTGATTAAAAGGCATTGAAGGGGAAAGATACAAAACAATGGGCTCTGTGACAAAATGGTCAGCCGGACCTTTCTGACGGTTCATAAACTGCACATTTGAATCTATTGATATTCATCACAATAGATCTTTCCGGATCCACGTTCTAATGTGTGGGATAATTGTTGCTGGAACTCCCAGAGACTGTGTGTGTTTGGGAATGTGTGTGCCAAAGTTTATCTGAAATACATGAGAGACTTACGGGAGTGTTTAGGAATGTGTATATTATAGTGAATGTTAGCGTGTACAGTGGGTTTCTCAGTGCATGGGGTGAACATGTAGTAGCAGCCAGTAACGGACATGTCTAGATACGATCTTGCATGCCTTTGCAAGCACAATCCTTATCTTGATCCTTATCAGGCATTAGACTACAAATACTGAAATGCACGTTGCTATCCAGATTGCCTTAAGATCTTGATGATAGTACAGTTAACTGATGGATATAAACTCAATAGCTTTATACATTGAATGACTTTATCTATGCCATCCACATTGTTTTAGAGCAGGATATTTGTTGGTCCCAAGCCTGAAGACAGCTCTTCAAGCAAGAATTGTATATATTACATCTACTTTCTTCTACGAACAACTTCTAAGTTTTTCACAATATAATATTTAGCATAGACTACCGTTCAAAAGGTTGGGGTCGTGTTTTTGAAGGAAAAGCTAATTTTCTGCACATTACAATAACACATTGCAAATACAGTGAGCGTTTAAACATTGTTAATGTTGAACTGGAAACGGCATATTTTTTTATGAAATATCCACATAGGCGTGGATATGCTGATGCTGATTAACAAACAATAAAATAAAGAACTTTCTTCTGAATCAATTTGTCCTGAGAAATAAAGGCTATTCAATGTGAGAAATTGCCAGGCAACTCAAAATCCTGTACAACGCTGTGTACTACTCCCTTCACAGAACAGTGGAAACTGGCTCTAACCAGAACACATAGTGAAGTGGCATGCCCTGGTGCACAACTGAGCAAGAGGACAAATACATTAGTGTCTAGTTTGAAAAACAGGTTCACAACTAAAGAAGCAGTCAGCAAGTATTCTGTCTATAATGGAATGGCTAGCACACTCAACCCTATTGTGCTGTTGTGGGAGCAGCTTGTCCATATGGTACGTAAGAAGTGCTCATCAAACTGAACTAACTTGTGGGAGGTGCTTCAAGAAGCATGCAGTGAAATCTCTTCAGATTACCTCAACAAATTCACAAGTAGAATGTCAAAGGTATGCAGGCTGTTATTGTTGCAAATGGAGGATTCTTTGACAAAAGCCACGTTTGAAGGACACTTAAAAGTAATTGTTTCTAACCTTGTCAATTACTACATTTTATACTCTTTGTTAAAAAAAAATCCTATTCAAACTCATTTCCTAAATGTCTTCCAGAAAAACAAGTAAACCTCTAAGTGACTCCCAACTTTTGACTGGTAGTGTAATGTAGTGTGAAAACAACTTCATGCTCCAGCTCAAGGTACTCAAAGGTCAAGGTCAAATAGAGGTTATTATAAAAACTATCCATCAATAGTTTTTCCGCAGGTTGTGCTTTTTACAATTTGATTGTCATACATCACTCTGATTGCATCAATCCTACAGGCCGAGCATTGTGACATACAACCATATTACAACCGAATGATCCTAAAATTGATATTGATCTTCTTGTTGGGTCCAGAGTGGTCTCTATTTGTTTTGGGAAAGACAGATAAAATCCAGTATTTGTAAAAGAGGGCCTTTGTGAAGGTGAACTGAGCTATTTGATGCCAGGCACAGTTAGGATGGTACTCACCTCTCTGATATTTTATTCAGTGTTGGGAGTGCAATATCCTATCCGTTGTAGGAAATATGACTTGTATGTAGGTGTGTATTTGTATATATGCCCACTATATGAAATGCTTTGATGTAACCTCAGGAAAAAGGTCAAAGCTATCTGGTGACAAAAATAAGTAAAACAAACATAATGTGCTCAGATGTATATACTTTATGTTAATGTCTGTTTTGGGTTTTAAAACTGACCTTTTCTAACATTTCCTCCAAGGCTGCTCTTGCAGTAAGCTCAAAAATCCGTCAATGAAGGATGTGGTAGAAAGGGTATACTTTAAAATCCACAACAGACATTTATCACATTAAATGTGTATGGCATTTTTTAGAATAGATTGGGTTTTGTTGTGTTTTCATTGTGACAGAACATTAGATTTACACAGAGATATTCGTTATTTATTAAGGTTGGAAGGTTGGAACTGATTGATTAACTGAAAATATTTCTCACAAGGTGAAATGTATCGATATCTTGGCCTAGATCTAGCCCCAAATAGATGTGTAGAATGAAATGATATTTAAAGTAGATCAAACTCATGGAATATATGAATGGTGAAATAATGCAAAGAGCCCTACTCAGGTTTTGTCACAAGGTGTTATAGGGAAATCCAAGCATTGACCCTGTCTTTCTATTGACCAAAGCATTACGCTATCCACAATATTTTATTTTAAATGTGTGACACCCTAGACACAAAATATTGTAGCACATGCTTTGACCGTGTGTCTTTTAATCATAGATGATCTTCCTACACTGCTGTACTGGGGATTTGTCCAACTTGTCCTTTGCAAACTTTTCCAGTTTGCCCAGATTTGAAGAGAGCCACCCAACTGCTGTTTTCAGATCTCTACATTGGTTTTCTTTAGAATATGGATCTGTACTCATTACTGGGAAAATCAGCACAGGCTAGTGTTTCGACTGTCGTCTATTCCTGGGTGGTTTACGAGGTGTGTAAGGGTCCATTGCCCTGCTGGTAGACCCCAATACATCACTGGATTTACTCAATATTTGAATGCAGGGAAGATGTTCTTTTCTTTGAAGGCTTTGTTTGGTTTTCTGTAAACATGGAGATGGTGTGCTTTACCAAAATAGTCTTGTCACAATGCTTGCCCCAGCAGGATTGTAACGTGTTCAGATGCATTTTGGCAAACTGCAGTCTTTCTTCTCTCTTAGCAGCGGGTCTCTTACCGTAAAACACCCTCTTACAAAGTTGGCGATGGATCGTGCAAGATGAAACCATCACACTTTGTGTCTAAAGGTCAGCTTGTTACTAAGTGGCAGTTGATCAAAACTCCACCATTCGAATAATCCTTTGTAGTGATCTTCCATCAAGTTGTCTCCTGCGGCCATGTCCAGGGAAGATAGTTAAAGTGGCATGGGCCTCACCCTCTTGATGACATTACATATGGTGGAAACAGGAACATCAAGGTCTCTGGAGAGGATTTGAGAGTGTTCATGCTTTGCTCCCATTTGAACCCTTCGACAATTCTCTTGGCATAAAAAAAACTAAGGGTGAAAAATAAGGTGACAATAATATCTATCGGGGCCATTTTAGGATTTATTTCTAGAATAAGCTAAAGTTCAGTAAATTATTAAGGTTACATAGTTATGTTGGTACTCGTCCAACAATATGGAATCCTACTTTAATACATATCAGGTTTTTATCAATTGAGCAGTAAATAGTACCAGTAATCTTGGGTGGTAACACTTTATTGTGAGAAACACACACTATAAGAATGATATACTAATACATTGTTTAAGTAAGTGTTGAAGTAGCTAATGAGGCCTTTGTTTAGTTATAGCCATGTATTAAAACATTATTATTTTCAGATTCAAACATTGTACAGTAAGTCATGTGATAAAGGCAATCATTAAAAACCTAATTGTTGGCTGAAAGAAAGATGTATTCTTAGTTGATAATGAGCAAGTAACAAAAGGGCCAGACTGTTTGTAAGCTGTCTCAATATCACACTACTGTCAAAAAAGCAAACGGGTATAGTACATAAACCATTCCCTATTCTGAGATAGTGAAAACCTTACTTGCTCCTTTTCTTTTTAAAGGAGGACCTCATTGGGCAAAAATGTAGAAGAAACACTTCTTGCTAAAAACACTGTGGGCTTCGTTTTCTTTTCTTTCAACAGATTTCAACCACAAAGCAACGTTTCTGTTGTTCAACCACTTATGATTAAATGTGCACTTTCCGGTGGTACCTGATGGAAGATATATGCAAATTTGTACAATTTTATTTGTACAATTGCATAGAATGAGTGGTGAATTATATGATAATGGGATATTCGCTGTGACTGTACAGGACAAAGATTTACGGAAGAGTTGATATTGTATGATATGTGGATACATGGCAATGAGCCTTGACCCCAGTATTGAGCAGCTATTTGGAAAACAGTTTGGTGGTGGCTTGATGCAAAAAGTGTAGTCTTTTTAATTCTTGGGCACAGATAGTCAGTGGCTGCTTGGCCAAGCATGTGGAAAAACTACTCGGGTTGCCAGATTTTGTCGTCACGATTGACCAGGGTGTGCCCTCTGCCCTCCCTCCGCTGGCCAAAGGACCTTTTTTTGGAAAGGTGTACATCTGGGGTGGAAAGGGGTCAGCAATGACCTGGCCGGTGTGCTTCCTCTGAGACTAGTAGGACATTGATGGGTGACACCCGATGACTCTTCCTGTGGACTGTGCAATATATTGTAGCTCTGCAGCAGGCAGGTGCAGAGCAAAAGCAGACAGTTTTGGAGGTGAAGAAGGAATTTGGATGCGTAACGGACCGCCGCAAGTGGTGTCCTTTCTTGGGGATCACTGTGATGTGGTCCTCCCACCTTGGGCTGTTGGAGATGCTGGTCCCTTGCAATTTGAATAAATCAGCCAAACTAACAGCCGAGCCCTTAATCTCAAGGGGGAGAGGTGAATAACAGACTGCACATTCTGCCCGTTAGGTTACACGTTGTGCTGACTGCCGCAAGCCGGTGTTGGCTGTATGTGGCCACTGCCGGGGGAGACGTGTCCCGTTCTATAAAAAAGAAATGCACCATTAAAATGTGACAGAGTTTACGCTATGCTTCCTTTACTGGTCCGTAATCGAGGTGGCTTAGTGACAGTCTGTTCAACTTGGTTTTTATTCGCTCTGATTATGCATTTATTATAGCTAACAATTAGTTATGATCAGGATTGATCAGTAACACATTCCTCAAAATGTATATGGCTTACAACATTCAAAAGGCCTAAAGGCCTATGTTACCACCTATAACTAATTAGCTGATAATATTTGTACTTTAAAATAAAGTACGGAAACTCAATTTGTAATAATACAGGTATGCTGAAAATATAATTTCAAATAGTTAGAAACATTTCTCTATGTAACAGAAGCTCCTCTCTCCTCTGTTCTCATCCACCTTGATCTATCTGCTGCCTTTGACACAGTGAACCATAGCATCCTGCTTTCCACCCAATCTGATTTGGTTCTGCTCACTTTCGGAACACTTCCTGTCTGTCAGGCCCCTCCTACCAGAGGATGTGGCAAGGATCAATGTCTGCCTTGTGGCATCTTACCGCTGGTGTTCCGCAAGGCTCGGTTCTTGGCCCCCACCTCTTCTCATTACACACACAGTCTCTTGTCTCTGCCTTGTCCTCGCATGGTATTTCTAATCACTGCTATGCAGATGACACTAAGCTTTTCTTCTCCCTCCCCCTTTCCGAAACCCAGGTGAGAACATGCACCACTGCGTGCCTGGCCGGAATCTCAATTTAACCTCAAGCTTAATCTTAACAAAATGAAGATGCTCCACGTTCATTGAAAGGCTTGTCTGCTCCACGACATGTCCATCACGTTCGACACCTGTGCAGTGTCCTCCTTCCGGAGAGCAAAGTACTCGCTGCTGCAGGTTCATGTTCTACAACAAGTACTTTTCCAGGCACTCCATCTCACGCTTCAATTACTGGAAGTCAGAGGCCCTCGGTGTGTGCAACCAAACCAATTGCAAGTCATTCAGAAAGCCCAGCTGATTTTCAACCTTTCCATGTCACCTCACCTCTTCACACACCACACTAGATCTTAGTTGAAACTAGGATTTGGCTTCAAGGTTATGGACCTAGACTACTGAGCTTCTCCCGCTCCTTTGGGACAGTTCTCGATCCACCCAGTCAAAACTCTTCTCCTTGACATGTCAATTGTGGAACCAGTTTGTGATACCTAATTAAAGTTTGAATGTTTTATTTCTAGCCGTTCTGATTAGCTGCTGTTACCTGATATAAGTGAAATGTCCAAGTTCTAACGGTTTTAAACACCTGTAAATATAATTCTATTAACATGGCTTTTTTGTTTCCTGACAAACGTATAAATCGTTTTTTTGTCATTCAATGATTTGGTTTTATAATGATTTTCTATGATTTTTAATATTATCAACAACAATATTAATAACAATAATTATACTTATTATTTTGGGCCAATTAGCCTACATCTTATTTGATGGGGGTGGTAAGAGACCTGGATAATGGCTAGGGAGGCTCTGGCCCAAAACAGATTGAGAACCATTGCCTTAGAGGCTAGGAGAGTAGAGTCTCTACGTATTTTCAAAAACTTCAGGAAAGTCCTCATTATATAGAGTACATAAAACAGTTCCACTCCCACCAACCATGTGGTCTGTTCTATTTTGTTTTGACATCTTTCCAACATGGACCTTACCCAATCTAATGAATTGATTAGAATGCACTTACTATTTAAATGTGTGGTTATTTCAACTATGTAATGTTTGAAGGATGGGAGGCAGAAGCAAATCAGGAGCAACTAAGAAACAGAACCAAGCGCCGTGCGCTGGAAATATACAGGACCGATATACTGAATGACATATGCTGCCATCCACCAGCCAGAAAGGAATGTCACAAACAACAATAATCCTTGGAACAAAAGGGCTGAACTAAATACACAGACTTACAAGAGAACAGAAACAGGTGATGGCTCAACACAGGTGAACCGAAGGAACTGATCATACCTGAACAGGAAACAGTGTTTACCATAGTCACTGTAGGTCACTATGGTAAAGAGCATATCTACTATATGAATAAAATGAATAAAATGTTAATTGTAATTTTGTCTGATATTCACGTGTGCTTACTTGCATTTCGGCAGATGCACACACTCACCAATAGTGACTTAGTCATCATCGCCGCTTTAAAATATTGAAGGCATGGTATGCATTTTTTATTGTTTCTCTTGCGTGGAGGGTAACATTTTTCCTCATGCATGTCACAGTGAGATTATGCATGGTCCTGAGAGTAATGTACCAGCGCTACAGGCTGCCGGGTCCTTATAAGCTCCGCATAGCGACAGAAGCCAGTAATTAAGGCATTCATTTTTAACAAAGGAACTTCAATGCCTGGTGAAAGCCAGCCATTGTCCCAAAGCTTCATGCATTAGCGATGAAAAGCCAGTCTTCCGAGATACAGTATGCGTGGGTGGCAAGCTAAGGGAGTTAGGGTCCTTAGCCCAGTTTGTCAGTCAACCAAAGGGCTTTGCATTTCTCCTTGCTCAAACCACAGGAGGAATGTTTGGGTTCAAGGACTCTGTGAGCATTAAGAAAGACGTCTCTTAAAAGGAGCTCTTAAAAGTATGCTCAGGTCTGTAGCAATAACTTATAAGACAGTATGTGCCATTAAAGTTTGTCTTGTATTCAAGTCTGGAGAGTTTATAGACCATTTCATTTCAATATTGGTTAATTCAGTGTCCCTAGAAAATACATGTGTCCTGTGTGGAAATTCTTCTGACTATACATACATTTGTTTAACTAAAGAACCTGAAAGTATCAATAATTTCATCAGCCCATAAATGAATTGAACTCACCTGACAACTTCATGTCTCATAAATTACGGTGTCTACGATATCTGTCCCAAATGTGCCTTTTGTGAAATGGGTGACAGAGTGGTGTATGTAACCATTGCCGAAATACATCCTCTAATAACAAATTCAATAAATAACACATTCTACAATATATATATAAAATGCATTTCTAACAGTTATTTGACAGTATTGTTGAATATTTGACGTTCTAGAATGTACATTCATTTCAGATTTACAGGGCAATGGGTCTTTAGCGCAAATAGACAGAAAACCTGACGTAAAATGTATATCCCGCTTATGTGACAGTTGCCAACGTAGAACATCATAGGCAAACAAATGCCAAAAAGAAAGTAAAACGTTTTCATATTGGTGGCAACAGTGACGACCCAGTTATTCATTCGAGTAGTCCTATATTTGATGGAGACTAACCACCATGTCATTTAATCACAGAGCAGGCTAGTAATCGCCTGTACACTTTATGTGTGGGAGGCAGCACACTAGCAAGGAGGCTAAAAAACGTGGGCTCCAGCGTCGGCCATTAGAGCTTCCCTGGGGAGTGAGGTAACTCATTGCACAGTGGTAGCCGCTTTCGGCGGTGAACAGGGTTCGGCATGGGCGCACTGACAAGTCTACGGCTACGGAGCCCCATACGCAGCAGGATGTGATGCGCCGTGTGTTGTGACCATCATTCCTCTCGTAGCCATCGTTAAAACGTTCCGTGAGTTGTGCGAGAGCTGACATTCTGTTGGTGCGGACCAGACAGGATAGCCTTCGTTGCCCTCGGGAGCCATGGGTGCCCCAACCCCCTGGGGCCGGTGTGTGGTTTTGTCCCTCATCGGGCCCCTGCCAGTAGGTACTCACCACTGCTGACCGGGAGCACCTCATAAGCTCTCACCCAGTTGTCTGGCGATATCAATGTGGCCCTTGTCAAATTCGGGTTTTTACTCCTGCCCGTTTCTCCTGCATCCAACACGTTGACTGCGAGAATTGTTCGCTCAAACCGTATTCGGTTCACCTGTGAGTGGTCATAATGTTTTGGCTCATCAGTGTATAAACATTTCAACCACTAAACGTTTTCTGATGTTGTTGTTGGTATACTGTGCTATAAACACGTGCTGTGCCTTACCTTACAAAACATTTCAAATATATCCCTACATTTTTTCCCCTTTCAACAGGGCTCCTAAAAACTTGGTTTGGCAGCGTCCCAGTTCACGCCAGCTTTTCCTATCCTTGACATCTTACAGTAAAATGGCCGTTATCACCCAAACCACAGACATGAAATATAAAGCAGGTAGATCCGTGAGGCACTGTGTGAACCAAAGAGAAGAGTCCGCACATAAATAGCAGCCCCCTGTAAACTCCAGGTGTGAAACTCCTACTATAAGAGTAAGCAGTGTGCCTCCACTCTCCACAGCAGAAGAACACCCATGCCAGCACACACCCAGCACCAAGTGTGGCATTATCACTGTTCCCAGAGTTGAGACTGAGGAGACGACATTTAGCAGGGTGTCAAAGTCACTGGAGTCCTCCATCTAACACCGACTACAAGGATGAAGGCTCTGTCAGAATAACTGACAGCTGCAATATTTCACGAGCCCCAGGAAGCTATTCCCGCACCAAAACACGGACATAAAATATATTCCTCTGTCGCATGGATGTATATTTTAAGGGCTTTTGTCTCAGCAATTGTTGTCATTACCGGGGTAATTCTAAAGTTAAGAAAGCAATTTTCTGTCATGCAGGCTTTGTGCTCTCTTATTATTGGAGCGGATTGATACACAAAACACAACAAAACACACAAACGTGCTTTTCTCTGATTCATAGTTTGTCCAAATAGAAGGATTCAGGGAACTGTCCCTGGGCTTTTTTACATGGTCTCCTTCATATTCATTTGTCCACACAAAATGTGGGCCTTCTTTAAGCTGCATTACATTTTGACATAGTTTTATGCTAATTATATTATTCTCTATTTACATTTACAGTGTGTCTTATGACTCTGCTGCTCTGCCAGTGAGATCCAATGCCCTCCTTTGTTTTTTATCACTAACCTGTTTGTTATGTATCGCCCTCACCTGTTTCCCCAAATCACTGTTCCTATTTAAGTTCCTCTTTTCCTAGTGTGTCTGGTCGGTCTTTGTTTGGCATGTGCCGTGCGTAGTCATTGTTCAGCCCTGACTTGATGTTCAGTGTTTCTTTTGTTATAGTTATAGCTCTTTTATTAAATGTCCTCCATTCTCCCTGCCCAAGTGTCCTGCCTCCTAATTGCTACAATATAGCAGTTGACCTGCAATTCATTGATTACTATCAGCATAAAATACAGTGAATTGGCATTCGGTACATCAATAGCAATATGTAACGTACCAACATCTCATTAGCATTCTGTCAATAACCAATGCTTATTGATTTTTCTGTCATCAAAATGTAAAGGGATTTATAACCTAATCTATTGTTTAACTATTTCAAGTTGATTACTGGTCAATGCTGTTAAGTTTCATACATATTCAACTGTGAAATAAAATATGTCACAAAACAGTTTTCCCTAAAGCCTGGGGATTTCCACTGTAGAAAATAGCTAAATAGGATGGGAACTGTGAATCAGTGACGACTTGTAACATGCATAGTCCATGGATAGTAACATGGATAGTCCTCCATTGTTGCCCACTGGATTAGTGTTTGAAGATTTAAATCTAATTGAAACATGTTGCTCACCAACCTGGTCTGGAATCTGTGACAAACATAACATAGCACTAATAGGGGTATGGAATAAAGTTATTGAACATCTATTAAAACCTGTGGTTGCTTGTCTCATCCACAAAGTGTACGAGGGTACCTTGGACATAGCAAAATGTTGAGTGTCCATAAAAAAGTTGAGCACAACTGAACCGGGCCGTACATACCTTTCAACTTTAAGTAAATAAGGGCACACTGAGTAAAAAAACAATGTTGTCCCATTAGACTGAATACAAATGTTTCTTTGTTGGACAAAATCAGGTAGCCTTTCCAAGTTCTGGTGTGTTTACTTTGTTTTGAGTTCTACTGAAAGTGACCGCGTGGCCTGTGTACTCATACCCTAATACATTGGCGAATCGCTCCTCGAGGGATATGAGCAATAACCCACCTTGTGAGATAGATAGCCACATTGTAATGTTGTGCTGTTGCACTCGCAAATACAAGGACAAAGTGTTATTTTCTCTCCCAGTTGATTGAGAGCAGGTGGTGATTGAACATTTCGGGGATACTTTAATTACGGATGACTTGAATGCCATGTCCTCCCCGAAATCCCACTGGAAGTGGAAACACACACCACACACACACACACACACAGGGGCGCTTACCCTACAGCAACAACAAACAACGAATCCATCAGGCAGAGCTAGCAAGTGACTGGCCGTGTGCCTTATTTCCACTGTCGCACACTGGATTTATGAAGAAAACGGCTAATTGAAGCCGGCCTTTGTCAACTATCTGTTCTCCCGTTTCTATTCGCGGCACGCCCGGCGTGGCCCGTGACAGAAGCTGAAGGGCCGGTAGCTGCCGCGGCACTGTCCAGCTCCGACAGCCAGGCTCGCTGCTCCGTTGGAGAGGAGGCCCGGTGATGAGCACCGGTCAGGGCAAAGCTTGACCTTAATTATAACGACGACGCCAACGCCGCCTGCAGAAGCCTGTTGTTATTGTTGCCTCTGACATTCCACAGTGCCTCCGGGTCGGGGGGGGGGAGCTTTGTGGAGGCGTTAGGGGTTGTGTGTGAAGGTGAATGTGTGCAGGCGTGTATATGGGGGGAGAGAGGGAGGGGGGGGGCGTACCGTACTGTGCGCTGGACTGGGTTTGAATATATGTTTGGGAAACCACAAAATTGGATGTGGTACGAAAACACGCGTGTCCATTATCTTCTATAATCCTCTCAATCGAGGGATTTTAATAATATGCAGTGTGTTTGGCAGTGAACTGACTCATAGGTTACTTTCCAAGTCCTATATTTCGTATCCATATGTTCCATGTGGAGCATCAGAGGACTTTCAAGGCTACATGACCGTCGCTGTCTAGAAACTCTCTCTCCTTATAGCTTGTAAGGAGAGTTAAATTATGAAGAGACTAATTCAATTCCTCCTCTGCCTGTCCTAAAGATACATGTTTGCCAAAAACAAATCATTTATCTTCTCTAACAGCACAGAGGAGAGCTCATTCTTTAAGCATTTGGTCTGAGGAAGGGTGTATGTTTTGCGTGTAGACGAAAAGCCTTTCCACAAGTGTTCTCTTCATTAACTGCAGGGAGCCTATCTTGTATCCACAGTGCGTCTGACAGATACAGCCCTCCGCAATCAGGGGTGTGTGTTTGTTTGCGTGTGTTTTTTGTGTTTCTGAGAGAGAGAGACATAGAGGACGGTGTTGGGGAGGTTGGGGTCTTTGGTTTGAAATGTCAAGAGGTACAATTTTGTATGATAACAGAAGAAGTCTCCCCACTAGAGCAAAGGCACCTTCATCAAGATTGCATGATCATTGTGCATGCAGAAAGCAAATCTTTGCTATAATTTGAGTCTACAGAATTAGAGCTACAAAGACAAAATTGTACTTGCAGGAAGCTCTTCTCAGATGAGGGTGACTTTCTTTGAAAACATGCATTCGCTTCCACAAAAAAACATGAATATCGAATGTCCCCTGAAAAGAGAAGTGTTCTGCTGATAATAATTCTTTCCTCAATCATTTCTGTTTTTAACAATTGCTCGCACATTCAAATCTAGTAGTTAGATGAAATTTAAAAAGGAGCGATTTGTTCTGATGGATTATTTTCCAAACAGAAAGAAACATGGAATGTCAATAGATATTTACTGTTTATGAATAGTGTTTTAAATTACATAGTGTGGTCGTTTGCTACCTGAAAAACAAAATTGACCATGCTGTCAATGGCATAGCTAGTCATATTCTCATAGTGTTAAATGTCCCTGCCTTGGAGCTTCAAATATGAAGTGTCCAGTAGGATAATTCTAAAACGTCTCCGCAATGACAGCCTCAGAAAGAAAAAGAGCTTTCCAAGGATGTCAGGGACAAGATTGGACAAGGCTGGAATGGGCTACAAGACCATCACCAAGCAGCTTGGTAAGACGTTTACAACAGTTGGTGCGATTATTCGCAAATGTAAGAAACACAAAATAATCTCCCTCGGTCTGGGGCTTCATTCAAGATCTCATCTCATAGAGTTTCAGTGATCATGAGAACGGTGAGGAATCAGCCCAGACCTACACAGGAGGATGTTGTCAATGATAAAAAGGCAGCTGGGACCATAGTCACCAAGAAAACATTTGGTAACACATTACGTCGGGAAGGACTAAAATCCTGCAGCGCTCGCAAGGTCTTCCAGCTCAAGAAAGCACAACATCTGAATGATTCAGACAATAACTGGATAAAAATGTTGTGGTCAGATGAGACCAAAATCGAGCTCTTTGGCATCAACTCAACTCGCCGTGTTTGGAGGAGGAGGAATTCTGTCTATGACCCCAAGAACCCCAAGAACACCATTTCCACCGTCAAACATGGAGGTGGAAACATTATGCCTTGGGGGTGTTTTTCAGCTAAGGGGACAGGACAACTTGTTGTGGATGGGTATTCCAGCATGACAATGACTCAAAACAGACAGCCAAGGCAACAAAGGGGTGGCTCAAGAATAGCCTAGCCAGTCTCCAGACCTTAATCCCATAGAAAATCTTTGGAGGGAGCTGAAGGTTCGAGTTGCCAAACGTTAGCCTCAAAACCTTAATGACTTGGAGAGAATCTGAAAAGAGGAGTAGGGCAAAATCCCTCCTGAGATGTGTGCAAACCTGGTGGCCAACTACAAGAAACGTCTGACCTCTGTGATTGCCAAGAAGGGTTTTGCCACCAAGTATTAAGTCATGTTTTGCAAAGGGGTCCAATACTTTTTTCATTGAGTAAATTCAAATTAATTTATAACTCTGGATTTCTTTCTTGTTATTCTGTCTCTCACTGTTTAAATAGACCTACCATTAACATCATAGATTGATCAGTTCTTTGTCTGTGGGAAACATACAAAATCACCAGGGTATAAAATATATTTTTCCTCCACTGAATATATATATATATAAATAAATATATATACATATATATATATATATATATATATATTTATATATGTATATACTATTGGAGTCTCTTACAATTTGGTCTGCTTTCACTTTCATTTGCACAAAAACATGTGACATTATTTAACAGTTGCTTATGCTCCCCAACTGGACAGATAAACATCCCTGAAGTTTCATTGACTTGGTGTTATACTGTGATGAGTTTGCGTTCCCTAAATGTTGTTGAGCAGTGTATACGTGAATATATATAAAATATCTATCAATATTAATAACATATTTTGTTTATGGATTACACCCCACAATAAATGTTATAATATTAGGATGCAACGGTTTGCTTAATATAATGTATTGTGGAGGAGGGCAGGGGTTTGGTATATTTACGATTCAGTTGGGTTTTGTCGCTGATTAAATTAAAAAGTATCGGTTGCCGGCCAAACTGTCCGGAAGAAAAGCATATTGCCAAATTCTCACGAAATCCCCACAAGCCATTCTAACTCTGCCAAACTGGCAAAGATTGCCTAAATTATCCTGATTTACAGTGTGCCTGAAGGGAGGGAATTCTTTCACAAAAAACTATAATGACGGCCTGTGTCTTTGATTGTGTCTTTGTTAGGAAGGCTATAACGCACATCACATTTTGCTCGAAGGAGTTGGGCAGTTTTGATTTCCTAGCAACAGTATCTCACGTTGTGCCTGCCAAGATCTACCGAAAATGAGGGCATGCTCCACTGATATGCAGATATTTTACAAGAAAATTCTAAGATGAATTTAAAGATGCAGCTGTTCAGGACTTCAGTAAAAAAAATATCTTAGGAGCTGTAACCCTCTTCTCAACCATATAGTATTGGTGCATATCCACAGAAAAACACACACATCCATTGCTCTTGCTGTTTATATTACCTTGATTAGACCGATGCAAAGGGCTGCTGGAATGCATTTGTGAGTCAAATTTGAATTGTTTCTTTATGTGTCCATGTTGTCACTGGGATATTGATACTGGGGTTATTTTGGCTAGATGTCATAAACTTTGAGGTTTTAGAAGCATGCCAAGCTTCTTAAACTGTTTTTTTTATCTACATCTCTATCTATTGTTGTAGTCTACTGGAATGTCAATGCTGTTTTTTTGTTCATTCAGATTATTTTAAAAGGCATTGAACACAGTGCATCTAGTTATTAATTTGGATTTTTCTTTCATCTATTTGGGATCATGTATTAACCAGAGCCCACTGTACTACAGCTCTGGAAAAAATGAGAGACCACTGTACCTTTTTCTTTCAAGTTGAAAAGGAAGATTTGGAGCATGAAACTGAGGGGTTTAATTTGTTGTTGTCTCTCCAAACCTTTTTGTTAATATATATTTTCATACATATAGTTATACATGTATGTACTGTTACAGCCCAATGTCCTTAATTATGTCATGTAACAATCTCAAGTATAGGCATTTACAGTATTAATGCCATGTATTGTCATTTGTATCATTTGTATTTATTGTCATTTTGTTAATAGGTAAGTATGATTTAGAACATTTTCTTATTTTCAGCAACATTCTGTGTGTATTGGGTATAACTGTTTTCTTTCACATGCAGATAACAGATTATTTTCACTTTATTGGTTTAGGGATTAGAAGCAAACCTCTGATCACTAGTCATTATGTTCTATGAGCTACCCAACCCTCCCAGGGGTTACTGATAATGTGTCACATTTGACATTATTCATCTTCTAAAAACAGCTGTCTTGAGTGGTCTTCTTTCCTACTTTCCAGCAATCTTACAGAAAGTATTAAATGAAAAACATGTCAAATGTACTGTTCAGTGATTTATACACAAACCCTCTGTCTGCAACTTGCAACATTTAAAACCTGGCAACACTGCAACAAATTCAAGAGACTCCCTAGAAATTAATAGAGTCCTACAGTATGCAACGGATTGATTGGGTTGAGCAAAACCATTTCAAACCATTATCCTATAAAGTCAGTATGAATACAGGTTTGATTGTATTGATTATTTCTCACTAGCATTATTTTGGGGGGTTGTTTCTTTGTTGAAAGCTCTGGTAAAAGCTGTGAGGCTGATATGTTATGTATCAATCAGATTGAAAGTCTTTCCTTTAAAATTGCATAAAAGCATGTCTGCACTGGGACAAGCAACCCTCAGACCGTCAGATCTATAATGTAACCACCACTCAGTAGATCACCGCCTTAAATCAGACGGCAAGAACCATAGCAGAAAGTCCCTTTCAGGTCTGGCTTCCTGTGGTGTTACTGGGGTAAACATCCCTACCTCCTCGGTCCGATCACACAAATCTAAGCCAAATACAGTGGCTGGGTTCACTCCAGCCATTCCCGTTCCTCACACAGGACCACTTATTAAGCCGTCCCAACACCACTCCCACCAAGTATCGCAGACCCGTACGAACAATGTACCTCTCCCCGTCAACAGACCTTGCGGAGCCTGCAGATTCATTCAGGTCAAGCACCCCTAATCATCCTCGCTTCGTTGTTCTAGAACTTTCCGGGCGAGGTATGGGGACCACAGGGGCTGCGGTGTGGATGAGCGAGCGCCTCGGATTCACCATGTAATTTAGATTTCATTATGATAGGGGCACAGGTACTGTAGAGGAGAGTAGGAGGGGAGTGAGCCGTGATGGATCGCCCTGGGGCGTGTGTATCTAGGGGGATGGGGTGGTAGCAGAAGGGTATGGCCGGGCCATGAAGGCAGAGGCATGGTCAGTTAGAACAGACGGCATGTTTACATCTTTGGTGGCTGGGAGGAGAGGTGTCTACAGGAATAAGGATTGAAATGTCAAAGTGTATGTGGTGACATATACATCATAGCGGCGAAGCTAGCTAAAATCTTGTATTTCGGCTGCTAGAATTTACTGTTTGTTAAATTTAGCAAAACGAAAGAATATACAGAAGATGGGTAGGTGGAAGTGCTATTCAGAAATGTGGTTTAAATAATAGAAAAAAAATTATAATGCTAATAAAAATGGACTGATGTTTATAATTGACATGGTACAGCGGAACAGACTGAAGTGGAGTTGTGTAAGTGTACGTTTGAGAGAGACTGTGTATGTGCCTTTTGGTAGGTGTGTGTTTGATTGAGTGCATGCTGAGTGTGCGTTAATGGACTAGAGTGTGAATTAGTGTGTGTGCAACTGGGCGTCACTGTGACAATTCAGCAGTTACTGTAGTGGAGGTGTAGATGGGCACCTCTCTCTGTCCAAGTAATGCCTCTCTCTGTCCAAGTAATGCCTCTCTCTGTCCAAGTAATGCCTCTCTCTGTCCAAGTAATGCCTCTCTCTGTCCAGGTAATGCCTTTCTCTGTCCAGGTTATGCCTCTCTCTGTCCAGGTAATGCCTTTCTCTGTCCCGGTAATGCCTCTCTCTGTCCCGGTAATGCCTCTCTCTGTCCCGTAATCCAGCTCTCTATAAAAGCGTTTCTAAACTGTTTCGACTGTGGGGGCCAAGCTGGGGCCAGTTGTACAGTTCGGGGGGCCAGTTACACTAAACATTATCATGTAATAGTTATTTCAGACTCCACATTTAGGAGGCCACAAGGGGCCTGTTGGCTCTCTGTGCAAAGTGGCAGGAGGGCAGAAAGCCCACGATGATCATTGTGGCATTTCTGTGGCACAGGGTGGAGGAAAGGACCAGCAGAGCAGTGGTGTCTGGAAGCCAGGATGGGAAAATAATCCATATTACATCCTTTATAAGACGTATTCTGTGGTTCTACATACATCAACTAATAGCCGAAGACAACAATCACACAGACACATAGTGGTTGAATTAATTCCTTCACAAGTCTGAAAGATAGCAAAGACCTGTCTCCTGTATTCCAGCACCAGTTTTACATAAACCAAATAAATAATGAAATTTGGTTTAATAATGCAAAACAAAATGCAAAAACAAAGGGCTTAGAGCTCAAATAAAATAATTGATACCACTTGTATTTGTGCCAAAAACATTTTGTTTCATAATAATACATTTTAGTGTGGAAACGGCGGGGGGGCACATATATTGGTCTCAATTAAGAGTAGCCTAAGCACTTCCTTCATGTTGTAGTTTTGCCTAACAAAAACCCAGTAGGTGTACCTTTATATAGCCTATTCTATAGGAAATACACTTCAGAAATCAACATTTGAGGCATCTTTGTCACAACACTACCTAACAATATCTTCAATTGTCAAAGTCAAGAGTAAAGATTGCAAATGGATTGCAATGGCTTCTTTACACTTAATCAATACCAATTCTAGTGACATGCCATACGGAGCCCGATCTCTGAAGTTTATATTCTTGAAGCCAGAAACTGCGCAACGCCACATAATCAATGCAAGCCGCACAAGTGCAGTAGGCAAAGGCTTTAAAGTGCTGCTTGAATTAATGTAGTGCTTAGGAGCCTGCTAGATAGTTGTCCACAACTGCTTGGTTTATGCATCTTGCAATATCAAATATGAATTAATTGCCTTAATTATAATAAAATAAATTCTCAGAAAACTACTATACACATTTTCCAAATCAGCCTTGGACAATATTACTTGCTATCAAATCGCTCCCAGGCAAGGTCGCCAGATTGAATCAACTGTAAATCAACCCGCCCATGCCCATTTTTGCCTGCACTCTGTCATTGAAAATAGCCCTATTGTTCCGGAACACACCCCACCTGGCAACACAGTTCCCACCCCGCATTGTCACCACCACAACTGTACAGCTGACAGTTCCACACATGGGACCACTCAAACACACACACACACAGCATGGCTAAATACTGGTATGGAGTGTCTTGACCTGATTAATTACAAGACAAATTTAACTCTGTTTATTTTAAAGCAGTATCTGAGTGACAGAATATATTTTTTGTACTGACATCCAGCTAATGAACATTGCTCAAAACAATTAGGGGAACACCTATAACACCTAGTCAATTAAAATTCAGGGATATCAATCTGTCCAGTTAGGAAGCATAAGCGACTGTGAATCAATGTCTGCTGTTTTGGTGTAAATTACAGTGACAGCAGGTGCACTGGAGAGGCAACAGCAAGACAGCTCCCAAAAGAAAATTCATTTTCAGGTGGTGGCTAGAGACAATTGCTCTTGCATGCTTCCTGACTGATTCTTTTTTAGTTTTGTGTTTTGCTAGTGTCCTTGCTACTTCTGGTTGCATGAGGCATTACCTGCAGCCCATTCAGGGTGCACAGGTAGTCCAGCTCCTCCAGGATGGCACTTCAATTTGTGTTGAGACAAGAAGGTTTGCTGTATCTCACAGTACAGTCTTAAGAAGAGACGTGGTGCCTTACACGAGGAAAGCTGGTCAGGGCCGTAGAAGGGCATCAACCCAGCAGCAGGACCAGTATCTGCTCTTTTTTGCAAAGAGAAACAGCAGGAGCACTGCCAGAGCCCTACAAAATGACCTGCCAGAGCCCTACAAAATGACCTGCCAGAGCCCTACAAAATGACCTGCCAGAGCCCTACAAAATGACCTGCCAGAGCCCTACA
>JACXGK010005395.1:0-33379 GCA_016801125.1 Novumbra hubbsi | reverse complement strand
TTGGTCAGATAATACCATGATTATAGGCTAGTCATAGATGTGTCATGTATTGGTCAGATAATACCATGATTATAGGCTAGTCATAGATGTGTCATGTATTGGTCAGATAATACCATGATTATAGGCTAGTCATAGATGTGTCATGTATTGGTCAGATAATACCATGATTATAGGCTAGTCATAGATGTGTCATGTATTGTATTGCATAGTTCAGTTTTTGTTGCGGTGAAATGTGGATCACAGTACAATACTGTGACTGTCTTCATTTAAAAAAAAAAAGCCCAATTGACTCTCACCTACCTATTATATGATCTAAAGCCGTAAACAAAGCCAGTTTAATGAATTTAAAACAATGTGCTTGGTTCTGTAGTTGAGTAGAAGCACAGACTGGTTATAATCTCTCCTTAGATCTTTTTTTTTTACAGTAAAAGACTGCATACCATGTAGACTATCAGTAAGTTGCCTTTGCTCTTGCAGTAGCCCCTCCCAGACATATGGTCCTTGTACAGTAGTGATTGACAGGTTCATTTTGCACTGTATTCCCCTCAATGTAGTTTAGTATGCACAGATCATTTAGATTGTTTCATTGCAAAGACCACTGTATTCTCGCGGTGCGGGGTAGCGTGTATGTATTCACAATGTATGCGTACAACCTGCTGTGGGATTGGGTTTCTAGCATGTCTGCCATTAAACCTTAACCCAGGTCCAACTGTACTGCAACTCAAAGCCAACATAAAGAATATATACAATAACTTATGATAGTACACAGTGCCACCAAACCATGCATTGCAAGTTTTGTAATTTTTTTCCCCCCTGATCTACAAAATACTGAGCTATGCCTGATCTCTCAAAAGTCTGAAAACGTTTTGCTGGTTTCATTTGATAGATTGGCGACTTTCATTGATGTAAGTCAAGGACAAAAATGATGGCTTACAAAATGGAATCCAGTTGCTATGCTGTCAAAATGAAGTACTTTAGGCATTTACTGTATATTCACAGATGCGAATGGTCAGTCGCTGATTCTTTCTTTGACTGATTTGTGTTTTGATAATGTACCAAAATAAAGCAAGATTTTTACTTGAAGACAAAGCAACCAGGGATTTAAAAAAAAATCAGGTTAAAGAGAAAACATAGTAACAGTTTAAACCCACTTTGTGCTGTTGTGTCTCTAACTAAATCAGCGTAATAAAAACAGAAAAACAATCAAAACAATGAACTATTGAAATTCTGCATGAAACATTAGCATGACAATAAATAAACATTAAAACAGAAATATATTGTGTATTGTATGTTTAAATGTATATTCAAATAATACTCTTACAGCAAATTATTAAAATCAGTCCACCAAATCAAATTCCAGCCTCCCATATATGTTTTTTCAGTTGTTAGGAAAATGCCATATACATTTAAAATCTCTTTATGGTTTTTCTTATTGTACTGATTTCATACATGAAGTTGGACTGGAATAGCATCATATCTCATGTGAGCACCACCTCTTAATATACTACATATTATTCGGTTTGATATAGTCTGTGATCTCCTGCAACAGGTATGTGACTGCACAAAAGAAAAGCTACTGCTTTGGTTTCGAAGTGTTAAGCCATAGAGATGAAGAGACAGCCTCCGACAGATGTTACCCGTTTGGCATCTGTAAGTGGAAAGAGAGTGCCATTGAGGCAATCTCTTGTGTTGAAGTTGAACATTGAATTTTTATGAGTATAATTTTTCGGCTGATCACAGTCACGTAGAGTTTGAATCGGGCACATGCACAGGTAAGGCTCATGCCACTTTTCTATAAAGTGCCCATTCCCTGTGTCCGTCCGATGGGCATTCGTATTCATCACGCACATCACCACGTCAGACGCATTGTCCGTTCATGTGCACAGACAACTCATTCTGCATATTTTTACATTTTCTGCACATGCCTATGGAAGGGTCTGTGCATGGCACTGGTTTGAACTTTTCTAGTTTCCTGAGGCACTTTTGCGCAACCAAAATTGCTTAAGTTGCTAACATGGAGGCTGTTTTATAAACTTACTACCAAACTCTATTAACACATTGCTGATCCCTCCCGATGTCCCAGTCGACTGTTTTAAAATGGTGAACGTCATTTACACCTATTTTCAAGTGGTGTCCTCAATCAATTTCTATGATCACAGTTCAAACGTCTCCCCGCCACCAGACTCTACCCCCACCCTGCCCATAGAGAGACGGCTCTACCCCCACCTACCCAACCTTTATGTAGATTACGACGTCATCAGTTGACTTCAACGACTTTGTACTACTCACCGCAGACGCGTTGACAAACCAATCAGTGGAAGAAACATTGTCTGCGTCGACGGACTTCATTAGGAGAAGGAAGGCGATTCGGATTACATTTCAAAAACGTTAGTTGAACACATCCTGAAAGGTATGACATGTTTTTATTATTGAATGCAACAAACCGCAAGCCATCTTTGTAAACGACTGCTGCTGCCATTCTGAAGTTACTAGCTTGCTAGAGCATTAGTATATTACTGTCACAACTAGCTAACGTCGTTAGCCAAAAACACAACGTAAGGTGTCTTCGCTACTGCATCTAATACAACATAGCTAAATTGGCTAGCAAACGTTGCGCTCTGGATAGCTATATTAATTAATAGTCAACGTTAGTTAGATAGCCATACTTGTAACGTTTTAATATCGATGTATTTTGTTTCTTTGCCTAAAGTTACTACTTCGCTGTCTAGTCAGCTTGAATTGACTGGGCACCGAACGCTTCTACCTACCTAACACACTATAGCTAGTGTCCCGTAGGTAATATGGCGGCTGGCCTAGGCGGTACTATACTGTAACAACTTGCTAACATGGATGCAGATGTGGGTATGGTTTGGTTTAGATGGCCGTTAACATGGTAAACGATTTATCTTATGTTTTGTTAGTAAACTAGGTAAATCTAAAGACAATGGTACATCCAATCTATGTACTAACTATTTTTACTCTGTGCTTGAAGACCTGGTAAATGTTATGTTGTTAGCAGTACCAGTCCCTTATCTCTAGTAAGAAACCTAAGGCCGAACTGTACCGTTTTGCTTTAGTTTCCCACAGCCTTACTGCTAATTTATTGTGTTCTCGCCGAGAGAAAAGGGAGGAAGATAAGCAAGTTAAGGGTGATATGCCCAGTGCAAGAGGCCTAGGCCAGGCTCCATGCGCCGGAATTTAGTATCATTCAGTATCGTCTTGCCACACGCTATTCACCTGGTTAGCTGATCTGCTCGGCTAAATAAACGTTATTTGCTCGGCTAAATCAAATGTTATATTGTAGCTACATTTAAAATGTCTTCAAGTGGAACTGAGAATTTCAATTACTGCAGTGATAAATTAATCGAAATTATATTGACTTTCAACCAATTTACGCTAGAAAAACAACTTAGACGTTTTAAAAATAGGTTAGATATATTTGACTCGACAGTTGACACGGTGCTGTGAACAAACGGACGACATTTGGATGGGAATATCTACACAAGTAAAAATAACTTGGGCAATGATCATCAGAAATAGCTTGGCATGGCTTGTCTGTCTATTTATGGAACTAGCTAGGTATTCATTTAAATCGCCCAAAACACGGAGGTTAGATTGCAAAATCTGTTTTGTTATAGGTTTGAGGGGAACACTTATTTAATAGCCCCGTCCCACAATGAAAGCTCATTCGTCTTGTAGCTATACTATTTTTTAGGTTTAGTTAGGAAAACTGCAGTTTTAAAGCTAAGTAACTCATCTTCGTTCAATCTTTTCACACTGTTTTATGATCTTAGTCTGTATGTCTTAAATGTCCACCGTATTAGGCAAGATATTTTACAGAAAATACATTCATTTTAGTTATTCAAAAATATTTTTGATAGGGAACCTGGTCAAGTGTGTAACAATCGAACTTTATTACTCAAACTATGGGACACTTAACCTCAACATTTTCATCCTTACAGCTATTCACTAACAGGGTGGAAATGCTTGAACTTATGGTCTCGTGAACAGTCCACCTTCATCAGTTGTCAAACTGGTTCCACGCAGTGTCTGCAGGTTTTCACTCTCACCTTGTACTTGGTTTATTCATTAGGTCACTAATTGGTTCGTGTTTTCCCTTGGCCCTCAGTGGAACCGGTTTGACACACCGCCTTACAGGGGCCTAGAATTACATGAACTATAGTGCCCTTTTAATGGGCAATAAGCTGTCGCTTATATTTGTAAAAGCTAGTATTCTTTTATTTTCTTCAGACTATTCAGTGTTTGCCAAAGATGGTCAGACCTCACTCTGGACCTCCTCGATGTAAGCCCAGGTATGTGCAGGATGGTTTGATGTGTATGCACAGCAGTTTGTTTTTTTCCACTTGCGTTCAATTAAACAATAATACTGAATTATTGTTACACATTCCATTTTTTTATTTCTCAATCATGCTAATCAATTGGGCTTGTTAAAAACAGCTTTAATGTAGCTAGAATCTTTTGCCAACTCACTAGCAGAGCAGAATGGTCTTGGTGATAACGCTGTAAATATTGATGACAGTACTTCTAATTTAAATCACAAAGCTATTATGTGGCATGCATTATACACATTGCTATCTATACCTACATTTACACGATTTCCATTACATATTGTAAAAACCCTGTTTTGAACATCATGTCGTTAGCTAGCTTGCTATAGTTGTTTGACAATCTTTAACTTGGTGAAGGGGGATACTCTGCTGCTGGGACTGTCACTGCCATCTTGTGTTGGACTTGTAATCACATGTTTTTGCATTACTTTCTAAAACCACTTGTCTGCAGAATGTGCTCCCCAAATGTAGACGTAGTGATTCACCTTGAGCTTTGGAAATGAATGCGAGCCCTTTATCCCTTATTTACTTTTTTGGGGATGTTCAATAGCTGTTGTAAATCACATTTCCACCTAAATCAGTTTTTTAGCATTTAAGCTAATAATCTGATCGGTTACTTGCTTAATCAGGGAAGGATGGGTTATTGGCTGTACACATTTCAATTTGGGTGGGAAGTGAACCTTTTGTTTTAATTCTTGGTTTTTCAGCAGGCCCTTTTCAGATGGCTACAACATGCCGCATGAACAGCAGTGCAGCCCCCACCCCAGGAGTCAGAGAGGGTTCCGGGCCCCCCCAGGAAAGCCTATTCCAACCTGGAGAGAGTCCAGAGGCAGAGGGCGAGCTCACTTTGCCAAAAGGCCCCCGCTGATGGGTGAACGTCGGGACCGACCATTCAACCATTGGAGGTCCCAAAACCAGGATTCCTTCAATGCGTACCCGTCTCTGTCGGAGGCCCATCATGGCCACATCAGGTCTTCCCCATCCAGGCCAAACCGCCCTCCCCCAGCTCAGCATAGGTCTTCCCCACACAGTCCTACACAAGGGCCCCTAGGCCAGAGGGGAGCACCTATCCATGGACACCACTCAGGTCACAGATCCCTTTCGCCACGCCATTACCATAGCCAACCCTCTGACAGGAGGCCGCCGTCCTCACACTCCCCGCACGGTTCTTACCGGGGCCCACACACTCGCCCGAGTGCTTCTCACAAAGCGGACAGGAGCTGGGGTTCCATGCCCCATCATAACCCGAAAGAGAGGCTTTTTGAGCGGCCTGGTCATGGCGGGAAGCGCTGGAATGGGCCAGGGCCCTTTTCGCACGCACACAACGGTGAACAGGGCCCCCCTGGTCCCCCCCAGAGAAAGCCACGGGAGTTCCATGGCAGAGGTCCATATCCAGAGAGGTACAGGACAGAAGAAGCAGTGTTGGCTGGGTAAAATAAATGGAGGGGAAAGAGGTGTAAACTCACATAGTCGTCTGCACCGCGGTGGTCAGACCTCTGGCTCAGTGTTACTATGCTGGTAAACTGTAGAATGCAGTGGTCTGATGTTAACACACTAGTCCACCCACACTGGAGAGCGAGTTTGGTGCCCTCAAAGCTTTACCCTCCAACCTGTATCATGGCGTTGTGGTGAAAGGGGCATAAAGAAACGCTAGTCCTCCGTTTCCCCACTTCACGCGATCTTCCAATGTAATGGTTGTTTGTATTGTTTGTGATGGATGTGCAGGTGGTCTGCTGAGCGAGATCCCAGGAAGCAGCTGGGAGAGGTAGCAAGAGAGAGGCAGGGCAGCGGACGGCGCAGCGCTGACTGGGCTCAGGAAGACAGCCCTCGCCACAGATCCCCGTCACGGAAAGGAGGTCCGTCATCCTCTTTCTACCAGAACAGCTCTGAGGAAAGACCAAGTGGACCTCCATACAAGAGGAGGTTTCAGGAGCACAGGATGCCTCCTCGCCTGGAGCATGGTCAACCGAAGCGCCCGCGGAGAGAGATCCCACAGGGCTCCAATGCCCCTCGGGGATTTGGAGGCCGTCCCTTGTCTCTTAGGGACAAGAGTCGCTTGCTGAAGGGCCGTAAAATGAGAGCAGAGTCCGTGATGAGGCTTGCAGCACCTCCACCTCGACCCAGAGGAGCCGAGAGCAAGAACCAGGAAGAGGAACGTCCAAATACGAGCAGAGAGAATTCACAACCCAAGCTCGCTCTTCGGAAGGAGCATTATCAACCAAAGTCCGGCCCACTAAAGAAGAGGCCAATGCCCACCAAGACGTCCCCCAAACAGGAAGTCAATTCAACCAAGTCTTCCAGGGAATCCGAGTCACACAAGGAGCATGTGGACTCTCTCCGCGCCTTGAGCACACACAGGTACGGTATCTTCTTTCTCACTCTGGGAGCAGGGGCGTGACCTTTTAAGAGGTCAGGCTTCAGAGATATCTGAAGGGTCTGCCAGCTGGTACCCATTTTCCTGTGATGGAGGGAGTGGAGTTACGGCGATGTCCTGAATCCTTAACCAGATTTCAAATATCCAAAATCTTCTGGGGTTGCACTTACAAGTGTGCTGGCTGTAAACAGAATAATTCACCGGTGTATTTTCTTTCTGCGTGCCAATCATTTGAAATAATATCTGCCTATTCAATACGATGTAAGTGAAAGATGCTAGAAGCGTCCTATCCATGCGTGTGAATGGAGAGGCCTGTGCCTCTGGCCTTGTTGGAGGCTGAAGTTGGAGAGGTGATCTGTGGAGGAGCTTCTTGAAATCAAGTTGAGAATTGTGAAGAAATGTGCTCCTGCAACAAACCCCCCACCACGACACCATGAGGCTACGAAGAACCGTCTGTCCTCGAAGAGGACCAATACGAAGACGACTTCGGACCAGATTCCACACTGACATGCACCTCCCGCAGGAAAGGAGGATCTTTTGTTATCCTGGATGAGCTGAGCTGTGGCTGATGTTGGAGGAGGCTCTGAGACTGACGGGTGCCATCAGGCTTCAGCTGACATGCTCGGATGAAGGCCGTAACGTTGAAAGTTCCTTGAAGATAATGCCAAGATGACCTTTTGGGGTTACACTGCTGAGGAAAGGAGGCAGAACCTTTTGAGGCCAGAACATATCAAGATGAGGGCACTGCAAACCAAGGCTTTCCACATCCATGGATGGTCCCAAGATGAAACCTGCTCTGTTAACGTGTGCTGATGTTCTTGGAGAAGTTGGCCCCTCTAGCTCACGTAATAGATGGATCATGCAATCCCTCATGTATTACGTGCGGTAGACCCGGTATTTTTAACTGGCTACCACTTACGTGGTGAACGTCATTACATTGGCAATAGATCTACGGGGCGCAAACAGTGAAATTATGCAGTAATAGCGGACTACACCATATGTCAACAGTGCACTAAACCTTATCTCGCTAAGCCAGTGGACTCTGCATGCAATATTACTTCCTGCATAGATGAGGATTGTTTGTAGTCAGAGGAAAACGGTTCTTTAAACTACGCTGGATCTTATGTCTACAGAGTATGGTTGCCTTACCAGCACAACAGTTGGAAATCTACAAGCATCTGGTTGGATTCCAGGGATAAAACGTTCATGCTTTCTTTTACCACAGGTGGTCTTGTAGGTGTCTTGAACACTCTACTCTAATTTACTTGCAAGTTTTGACAGAAGATGTTACAGTTGAAAAGACCTTCTTGAGATGAATCCATCACACTAGATGCAAGAGACCGGAGAACAAGATGGCCACTCATTATTGAATGTCCGTTGTTTTAAAGAAAAGTTTAGATCATCAATTGAAACTTACCGAAAACAAGAAGAGCCAAGGGTGAACTGAAGATCAGCAAGAAAATAATGGATGGATGGCCAATGTTACAAAACAAACACCTCTTCATTTACATTATTACAATAGCAATGGACTGGAGTGGATTGACCGCTTTCAAGTCTAGGCCGAGACCAGTTCCTCAAAGATTTCAACATCACGTGTCAATGTCATACCTGTCGGTTTTCACACTGAATTTGTGAGGAAAGCAACAGAGAGGTCAGGTGGAATCAGGGTTCAGTGAAAACTGCTTTGAAACCATGGACGTTACATGCTTTTTGTAAGTACCAGGGCAAACTGCTTTTATCACTTCCCATTTTCATGCCTGATTTTATAAATCTGTAGCCTGCACACAGAACTCTCTTGATCCACTGTAGCATAACTACTTGTCATTCCATGTCCTTCAACAACTGTTCTAGTCTTTTTTGCAGATTATATTTTTTTGTTCTACAGAGCAGTAGATCCATACTTACATAGTACATATTTAACTTTCCTCACCCCAGTTTCCAAGAAGCTTCTTGCGACTAAGTTAATTAGAACCATGGGATCCGATGGTTCCAACCACCTCACCCCTTATTTGGGGTAACTAGGCTGTGGGGATTATTGATAGAAACCTTTTGAGGACGTTTTGAAGATGATGCTAGTGACGACGCCTCTCATTGCTTACCCTTCCTGGTTGTGCTGAATGGTACGCTCACCTCTCTCGCCATTCTCTACCTCGGCTGGCTTCTCCAGCTCTTCCTCTATAGACCAACGGTTACCTCGGGATCTAGTGGTTGTGTCGCAGTGGCAGGCTCCGGGCACCAATTCCAGCTCAAAGGACAGCCCTCCAAGGGACCGAAGTAGAACACCAAGGAACAGAACGGGTCAGTCACCCTGTCGGGCAGCTTACCCTGTTTTAGTTTTAAATGTCTATCAACAGGAATGTGAAGATTGATGTTTGAGTAATGTGAGATGTTTTGTCATGTTTTGATTTCCAGAGCGCCATCACAATGCAGAAGGACAACTTACGCTGAACGAACGCTTCTCTAAAATGAATGACTCCAGTCCTTCCCCTTCTCCAAGAGACCGAAGATATGCGGAAAGGTGATTTGATAGGAAATTAGTCCCTGTAGATAAGTGCCAGGGAAGTCAATGGAATACAACTATTGATCCACATTTGATAACATCTGTGTGGAGGTTGTTGGTGACGTCACACACGGCATAACTCGTCAGGATCTCTCATCCACACTTTCATATTTTAGGAAAATTGACTCACCCCGGGAGATCCACAGGCCTGAAAAAGTTTTCAGAAAAGTAGGACCAGCACAGGTGAGAACTTTCTAGATATTTCTAGACTTTCTTGGAAAGCTGAATATGTATGTTTAGTGTTGGGAATTCTAACGTTTCATTTAGCATTTTTTGTGTAATTTAAGCTTAAGGATTCCTTATGTTAAATGTTGCCACCCTGTAAACTCCTGTGTCCCAGAGGCCCAGCTTCCGTTCCAGCAGTCCAACCCGTAAACCAGGCATTCCTCCCCAGCGAAGGCCAGCCCCTGACCTCCCTGGTGCCTTTAGGAAGCCCCTCATGGTATGAAGCCATATTTGCCAGGCGGCTCTTATTTGCGTAAATGTTTTGTTCCTTTCATGAATCCCAAACGTGGTGTCAGATGAAGCTGTATGTTTTAGACTGTCTATCCGAACAGTTCAAATGAAATATTTCTTCCACTCATAGGGAAGCTTCGTGCCACGTCCGTTCTGTCAAAGGCCGGTGTTCAGGAAAAGCCAGAGCATCCTATCAAAGTACCGTAACCTGCCCGCAACGCGCCAGCGTGTACCTCCCAGCCGAGGGTCCAACTACCGCCGCTGGTGATACACCAAGAGACTGGCTTCATGGATCAGATTGACCACCGCTTTCGCCTGAGGCTGGTTGGGTTGCTTCTGTCTGTTCTGGAGATTATGTTCACAACGGAATTATCCATGTGTTTTTGTTTTTCTGACACTTTGTTTACACAAGCTGTTTAAATGTTAAGAACAGGCTATCACAGATTCTAGTTTTATTGCCTGTGTGTTTATATTTTCACAACCGTGTTACACCTCATGTTGTGTGAGTGACTTTATGAAGATTCTCATTTTAGAAAAGGTTTATATTTACAGTTGTACGTTTAGTCTCTGAAAGCTTAATGTCTTTGCTGTAAAGTAGAAGCAGTCTTTCAGACTGTTCCCCAAGGGCTGTTAAATGACTATGTCGAATTGGTGAGTGCTCGTGTTTTTAACAATTCTTAATTTGTAAGAACTACTGACACCCTATTCGTGACCTGCTCATTTGAACCTGTGTACATTTTTTATTTTCTTTGTAAGATATTTCAAATAAACGACTTTACCTGCATTGTGAAGAGTTTGTCCTTCAGATTCAGGTTTCTATGGGATTATCTTTCATGGAATAAACGAGAAGATTGATAGTATTTCTCAGCAACATTCCTTTAGCTGTCTGTATTTATTGTGGCTCATATGAAATGGTAGGTTGTCCAGGCCCAGTTGGGCATTGTGTGTCGTTATTGTGTTAAACTTTCTTCTGGCATTGCGGTCCGATTAATCCACCTGTGACAGTTCAGAGCACAAGGTTCCTGTAGTTTTGGTCTTCAGTGGTTTTCTGTCTTCATATTCTCTTTTTGGAGAGCCAGAGGCTTCTTAACCGTCCATTTAGGCCTTGTTTGTTCAGGCATTTTTCTGACCGTTGAGTCATACACTTTGACATTGATTGTGGCTAGAGAGGCCTGTTGAGGCCTGTTTGGTTTTACCTCATGGTTATTAGAGACTTGTACAAGAATCCTCCAGTCAGCCGCTGAGATAAATTTAATGGGATTAGCTGTCCTATGAGGTTGCCAGGCATCTTGGTTTTTCTTCATTTGTAGATGTTTGGTCGAAACAAGGTTCTAAGAACAGGTCATCCCATTACATTTAGCCCAACAGCTGGCTCGAAGATGCTAAGATCCTCGTCCGGACATCTTAGAAAGTAATCTTCTGAGGCAGACATGATGATGCTTAGGGCCCAGACGGCCGGGGGCCCCAGACGGCCGGGGGGCCCAGACGGCCAATGAGCACTAGACCGTTACGGTGGCTGAAGGACAAGTATGGCTTGAGATGCCCAGTCAGAGCCCTGACCTACAGTAAATCATATTGAGAATCAGTGGTATGACTTAAAGAGCACAGTCCATTAGCAGTCACTATGCAATTTGAACAGTAAAAAAAGTTTGGATACATCCATTCAAGGTTATTTCTCTCTCTATATATATATATATATATATTATAAATTTTTTTACCATTTTCCACACTGTACAAAAATAGGAAAAACCTCAAAACTATAAAATAGCACATGGAATCAAAAAAGGTTAAACAAATTAAAAATATATAATTATATTTTAGATTCCTCAAAGTGAAATCCTTTGCAGAGTTCTTTAACAGAAGCAGGGAAATCTGCTCAAACAGGGCAACACTTGGTCCTTCATTCCACGCTCATGTCAGTTTTTGACAGTTAGGTCACAGACCAAATAGCCTGCTGGAGGTCATTGTGAAGGTTTCGGGCAGTGCTCCTGTTCCTTAAACAAAGGTGTTCCGTCCTGCTGCTGGGTGGATGTCATTCTACAGCCCTGTCCAGCACTCCTTGTGTAACGGCCTGTCTCCTGGTATCTCCTTCATGCTCTTAAGACTGTACTGGGAGACACAGCAAACCTTCATGCGATGGCATGTATGGATGTGTCATCCTGGAGGAGCTGGACTACCTGTGCAACCTGAATGTGCTGCAGGAGCCAGCTCATGATGTCAGAAATGACTAGGGCTCTAGCAAAATGCAAAACTAAGGAAAAATCTGTCAGGAAGGCCACCAACTGCAAAACCATTCCCTTTTCTGGGGTTGTCTTGCTTTTGCCTCTCCAGTGCACCTGTTGTCACTTTAATTTGCGCCAAAACAATTGACATTGATTCACCATCGCTTATGCTTCCTAACTGGACAGATTGATTTCCTAAAGTTGAATTGACTTGGTGTTACACTGTTAATTACATGTTCCCTTCATTTTTAAAAGCAATGTAGCTACAAACTAAATAAAACATATTACTGGACAAAATCCAGTGGGATCTTTTCTGTTTCATTTGGTTTGCTGCTGTTTGCAAAACACTTTCTTATTGCTTTGTTTGGAAGAAAGAATACACCCCAGTTCTCTTTTGTGCGCTGTAAGTATGTTCTTTGGAGGTCACCAGTCAGACAAGAGCTGTTATCACTTTAGTGGAGGCTAGCCATGTCCTATCCTGTGATTGGCTGTAGAATGTCACCATAAATGGAGTGGACTGCAAGGGTCTGGTTGCATCCAGGAACTGCCACAAACGTTTGACAGCTGAAGGAAGGAGGTTTTGACAGCTGAGGGAAGATAATGAGTATAGAGATTCTGAAAACACAAACATTTTAGTAAACGTACAACAAGAGAAGGAGAAAAACTACACACTGTGCACAGAGTTAATAGAGTTTAGAATTTTGCATTTTCAAAGAAAACCAAGCTGACAACACGCTACTGATTTGATGAACAGCAGATGGTTCTGGGTGAATGTAAAGACCCTCAAACCCCATGGACAAAACAATGTAAACAAAGATTTCTCATCCGTAATACCATCCCAAGTGATGGTATAGTGTATTTAAATGTTAGTATTAACGTGTAAACAGTGTGTAGGTGTAAAATTCAGTAAACAAGCAATTCTCATTTGTTCCAATGGAAAAAAATATAATATACATCAATCAATCAAATTAAATGTGTATTGCTTTACGTTCCCTTTCTAAAAACAATGCAGCTTCTTCTTAACTATTTGCAGAATGAGTCGTGGAACTGACTTTGGGTTTTAATGACTTGCTGTACTCATTTCTGTTCTTGCCTCTAAAGATACGTGATCCTTGAAGGAGAGTAACACTCTGGGACCCTTTTAAAAGGACCCTATTTGGCTAAATTGCTAGCCCGGCAATATACCAGTGTGGCATCTTCAGTAACTGTCCGTGTGGACCACCCCTTCACTATTGGACGGTCCGTGGGGACAACCCCTTCACTATTGGACTGTCTGTGTGGACAAACCCTTCACTACTGAACTGTCTGTGGGGACAACCCCTTCACTATTGGACGGTCCGTGGGGACAACCCCTTCACTATTGGACTGTCCGTGTGGACAAACCCTTCACTACTGAACTGTCCGTGGGGACAACCCCTTAACTATTGAACTGTCCGTGTGGACAACCCCTTAACTATTGGACTGTCCGTGGGGAGAACCCCTTCACTATTGGATTGTCTGTGTGGACAACCCCGTCACTATTGGAATGTCTGTGGGGACAACCCCTTCACTATTGGACGGTCCGTGTGGACAAACCCTTCACTATTTTACTATTGGACTGTCCATGTAGACAAACCCTTCACCATTGGTCTGTCCGTGCGGACAACCCCTTCACTATTGGACGGTCCATGCGGACAGCCCCTTCATTATTGGACGGTCCACACGGACAACCCCTTCACTATTGGACGGTCCGTGCAGACAACCCATTCACTATTGGACGGTCCGTGCGGACAACCCATTTACTAATTGGACGGTCCGTGTGGACAGCCCCTTCACTATTGGACGGTTCGTGCGTTCAGCCCCTTCACTATCTGCGCTAAACTTAGACAATACCTCTTCTCATCCCACTAACTTACTCTCCATGTTGTTGGGGGAATGGTGTAAAGTTACCGCCAATGAAGTTGTTTTGCGATAAGACCTGCCAAACAAGGTGAGTGTCTAGAACATAACAAACTGAACACTCGGATTGCTGTCTTGACAATGGATTAGTGTCTCTTTTACGGTCTGTAATAAATGGGAACTGCTGATGTTTTGGACTGAGTGTCAATTGTACATTTTCAATGTATGATCAAAGAACTTTAATAATAGTCTTGAATTTGTTATGTTTACACTGGGCAACCTAGATTCATTTTTCTTGATCAAACCTTATCAGTGTCTCAAATGTACTCCTGGAATCTAATAAATGTAAGTGACACTTTCCAAAATAGAGTTGAACATATGCGTGTCTGACTAATGTGCTGGGAGAAATTCCAAAGGCTCTCCAGTGACTTTACTCGTTCCACTCTTTCAACATTTTGAAAGCTCTACTGGAGCTCTTTTCTCTCTTATTTTTACACTACACATATAACCTTGCCGTTCCTATGACACCATGGGCAACTACAGCTCTGCTCTCACCTCGGGTAAGTCCTGCAACAATTCTAAAATCCTCTCTTACGTTTCTTTTGAACACATTTCCAAGCTTTACATGTATTACAATCATGCTATCACCCCTGTTATTTTTTCAATGACTTCCCTTTTTTCCCCAAGACATTGAAGATTTTGACGCCATTGTTTCGGTCACAGAGACCCTGAACCAACTGGCAGCACATGTGGCAGATGAAATGTCTCAGTCAACTGTTCTCAGACTAGAGAGAGTGAGTTTATTTCTACACACTGATATTTGGTATGGTTATCTGGTTATTCCTGTAGAGTAGTTCAACATGTGAGACGGTCCTTTACAGCCTGAACAACGTGTCAACTATTCACACGCTGCACTGGTCTCCCATTTGTCCTTGAGGTAAATTTAGCACTCGAGCAGCGAGGCCGGTAGACAACACAAACAGGCATGCAGGCGCGTGTAAACATCACATGTTCAATATCGGTACGGCTTGTTGTCTAGTGAATGTGGACAGTGGATCTAAGCACCACAGTTCCAGCATATACTTGTCACAAGATCACTGGCAATACAAATATTGACATTGTCACATTCCCCTTTTGATGCTTGTGCCTTTTTCTCTGGGTTTGTCTGTCTTTCTGGGTTTGTCTTTCTCTCTGGGTTTTCCCTTCTCTCTGGGTTTGTGTTTCTCTCTGGGTTTGTCTTTGTCTCTGGGTTTGTGTTTCTCTCTGGGTTTGTGTTTCTCTCTGGGTTTGTCTTTCTCTCTGGGTTTGTCTGGCTCTCTGGGTTTGTGTTTCTCTCTGGGTTTGTGTTTCTCTCTGGGTTTGTGTTTCTCTCTGGGTTTGTCTTTCTCTCTGGGTCTTCTTGTTTTCATTTTAGGCTGCAAAGTCCAACACCGATTTAAATGAAGCACAAGGTGGTGAGAAAGCGAAAGAGGAACTGGACCTCACATCCGTCATATCCCTGATCAGAACCCAGGCAGCACCAACAACGACGCCGGTGTTCCCTGTAAGTCTACTTTCATCCATTACCAAGAATGTCTCTTGGATCTGTTTGACCCGTTTGGGGAAATGTGTTGCACAGGTGGTTGAAAGAAATCTCCAGGGCCCTCCAGGGTCCCCCGGACTCCCTGCTTCTGCGTCCCCCCCCGGGGCTGCTGCCAGTGTTTCTCCTCACCCCTTCTCCTCCCTCCTCCCCGGGGCTCTGTCGGCTGTCTTGCGCGCAACCTTGCCCCCTCACCGCACCTCTGACCCCAAACCCAGGAAGGAGGGCTTTGCCCAGGGCCCGGTGTCTCTGGAACAGCTGCAGACAGAGCTCCTCGACTTGAGGGACGAGGTCGAAATGATGAAGAGCCAGCACAAGCAAGTTTTGGGTTCTTTTGTAACCAGCACTGGCCTGTCACTCCCGCTGAGAGAGATGAATGACATATTCTTAACTTTATGTGTAACTACAATATTTGTTGTATTGGGTTTTGCCAAATGTGATTCTAATATGGACTTTCCCACTTCTCATCCTTGTGTTAGCAAAGAGATTCAACTGCTTATGAATGAGCTGGATGAGGAGAAAAGGATTCGCTTGTCATTACAGGTACACAACTAGACACAGCACTCTTTCGGACATACATTGGGTATAGACAGTCAACACCCCCTTTCAAATTTCAAAGGAAAGAATTAGCTAAAATTACTTCAAATGATTGACAAGATGCATTTTTGGAATGGCACAAGTTAGGGGATGGATATGAACAGATTTCAAAGGCTTTGATTATCCTTTGAAGCAGAGTTCAGAACGTTGTTAGGAAGTGGAAGGCGTATGACACCGACGAGAACTTACATAGATCAGGTCGTCCCTCCGAACTAGATAAATGGCTGAGGCTCATCAGAGAAGCTACCAAGAAGCCATGGCATGAACAAACCACTCCTCAAAAAAGGCAAAATCAAGTCTTGTTTGAGCTTTGCCAAAACGCATATCCCGAGGATAAGGGACCATAGTAGGCAATAGCAGCTGCTGTCAAATGAGACCAGAATTTAGGGTTTGGGCCTGAATGCCAAGTGATATGTCTGGTGACAACCCAATACATATTCTCACCCAAACAACACCGTGTCCACAGTAAAGCATGGAGGTGGCAGCATCCTGTTGTGGGGGGCTGCAGGGACTGTAACATTTGTTAGGATAAAAAGGAAAGTGGATAGTGCAAAATACAGAGAGATTATTGAGAACCTCCAGCCCTCTGCCAGGAAGTAGAAAATGGGAAGATGACAATGACCCAAAGCACATCACCAAAGTAACCATACAGTGGCTGAAGGAGAGGGAGGTGAATGATTCCTGAGCGGCCAAGTCATACCCCAACCTAAATCCCAACAAGAATCTGGTAAAAGACTGAATTGCAGTCCATAAGCAGTCATCATGCAGTTTAATTGAGCTTGAACAATCCTGAAAAATTTAATATGCAAATATTGCACAGTATAGGTTTGCAAAGTTAAATAAGATAATAAATATACTTTGGCTTAAAAACATGCCGATTTCATATTTTTCTCAGCATTCTTTATGGATTTCAGAATTGTTTTTACACTTCACACAATAAATAACATACTGGTACATTTAATAAAGGAATATATTACACTTTTCTCCCAACGTGTTATTGAGAAGGCTTTATATTATTCACGTAATCATCCACCTTGGCAGTTGTTAATTCTTGATGCAGATTTAAAGCGATATATTTTTTTTTACAGTTGTTGGATAGTTAAAAACTTGGCTAGATAAATAAATAAATATATAAATCTTGAGGTTGACTATGTACAAATGAACAGAAACAAGCTGTGTTAGGATTGTGAGAGAGAAGTTTACTCTGTAAAATATAATGGATTCTTAGACATCCATTTGCAATAGTGTGTGTTTGCTCAACACTCAATCTAAAAAAAATTGATAAATGAGCAACCCAACATTCTTCCATTCTTGTACCTTACCCTCATTATATATAAACGAATAATTAACTGGCACCTGATTTCTGTATAATTCCCTTTCTATTTTTGTGATTCATAAAAACATAGATCCTATTAATGGTAGTTGCTTGTTAATTGGAATTTGGATTGTTTTATGTCTTATGTATGTGTGTTTTCTTGTGTCTCAGATGGAGATGGCACAGATGAAGAAGCAAACATCTAAAAGCCAGAAGGGTCTTACAAAATGAAAAATCAGTTAAATCAAATACGAAAGCTGGTATGAAATGTATGAAACCCATCAGAAAAACTATGGTAGGACAATTTTCAAAATGAAAATAATCCTGAACAATCTTTGCTCTTTGTCTTTCCAGGAAAAGTTGATGAAAAAGGAAAAAACTACCACTAATGAGCGTTGTGTACAGGGAGATTTTATATTTGTTTATGCCTGATTTTTTTAAATCAAATAAAACAATAAAAACTATCAGGTTAAAGTACATTTTACACTCATTACAAAACAGTTGACACTTATTTACATAATAACATATTACATTTACACCACACTGTGTAGTTCTGTCCATTACAGTTCATAGAACACAGTACACATACAACCAAACAGTGTTAGTCCATAGATTCTCTTAAAAATGTACAAAACATTTGTACTAACAATCCTCAGAAATGTTGCTAGACTAGTCCCCATGTAGTTATATTTATTAGACGTTTCTAATCATAATTTTGTATAATAAATGTGAAAAGAGTAAAAAATACATATATTTTTATCTCTTTCATTATGTCAGTTTGTGTTGGCATTAGGAAACTCATTTAAAAATTTTTTGTACACGAACATGATTGGCTCATAGGATGGTCTAGAACCCATCACTAAATCCAGCTAAAAACAATTTTTTTCTATTATAATAAATAAAACAAATTAGCCTGGTAACGCAAAAAAGTACTTTTGAACTCAAACAGGGTAAAATTTAAGTTTTACTTTTCAATAAGCAATTATACACATAGGGAATCATTGTATCATGTCCGAGTCCTATTACCATTTTAAAGAGTAGGAAATATCCCTCAAATATTGGCTTAAGCTACTCAAGGCAAGTACAGCATGAGGCTGCCCCAGTCATCATTCACATGGTTTACCCAGACTACAACCCATGGCTGCTGACGGTACATAACACATGGTTTACCCACATGGTTTACCCAGACTACCACCCATGGCTGCTGACGGTACATAACACATGGTTTACCCACATGGTTTACCCAGACTACCACCCATGGCTGCTGACGGTACATAACACATGGTTTACCCACATGGTTTACCCAGACTACCACCCATGGCTGCTGACGGTACATAACCGCCACTCTCAGAAGTTGGACTCCTCACAGGGAAGGGGTCTAAATGTCACCTCCTTGTTGTCTGCCAGGAGGAGGTCATAGCGACAAAGGGGCCTGTAAGTGTGACAGAGGGACATTGTAGATTTAGTGTAAAAGAAAAAAGAAAAGTAAGATAAGTACGAGACCTCCATTAAAAATGGCGCATTGAAACCGTGATCAACATCTGTCAGAAGTCGCACAAGACTTTTCAGTGGCTGATTTGACATTGTTGTTGTATTTGGGTGTGTTTATTGAATTACAGCAGTAGTCTAAAGGCCAAATTGAAAGGTTTACATAATTGTGGCATAAATGTACAATGAATAAGGCATAAAATACACCAGCTACTTTAAGAAGATTAGGAGACTATGATGGAGAGTATGATGAAGACATGATGGGGACTAGGATGGAAACTATGATGGAGACATGATGGAGACATGAGGGAGACATGAGGGAGACTATGATGGAGACATGATGGAGACTATGATGGAGACATGATGGAGACTATGATGGAGACTATGATGGAGACTATGATGGAGACATGATGGAGACATGATGGAGTCTATGATGGAGACATGATGGAGACATGATGGAGACTATGATGGAGACTATGATGGAGACATGATGGAGACTATGATGGAGACTATGATGGAGACATGATGGAGACTATAATGGAGACTATGATGGAGACTATGATGGAGACATGATGGAGACATGATGGAGACATGATGGAGACATGATGGAGACATGATGGAGACTATGATGGAGACATGATGGAGATTATGATTGTAATATGAATGTCTTTTTAATCCGTATCCAGGATTTTCTCACTAAAGATTAGAATGAGAACATTTTATCAATACACATTTTGAGTAGGTGATGTGAGACCAACTGGATGAAAGACGAGGTGAACAAACACTAACCGCTCTTTGCGCTCCAGGTTTGTGAGACGGAGACGAAGCACTCGTAGTTTGCTATTGAAGTGCAACATATTCCCCACAGAGAATTTTATGGAGATCTTCTTGGCTTTCTGAAGGTCTTTATCAAACTGGGCCAGTAAACTGGTCTCTGTGTACTTCGGGAATTTAGAAGCTTTGCTGAAAGAGAAATTAAAAGTGGATTTAGAATGAGGTTTCCGTGGACTGTGTATCTATGTCTTATTCTAAGATTGATGTGAAAATAGATTGGTTTTATTGTTACTCACTGGTTTATTGTTGCCTTTGCCACCTCACTACCATTGTGTAGTCTGACGGTTATGTAGCCGTGGACAGTATCATGGTTCCATATCACAATGTCCAACCTGTAATTTGTCTCTAAGAAAGAGAAACAGCAATTATGAAAGAATAACAAATTCTACAGATCAGGAACAATGACCTGAAGGTAGAAACTGATGTGTTACAGACTGTAAAAGTTTACACCAACTCTAATAAGCTACAAGAACAGAAGGACCAGGTTATAGTTTAACAAGTACCTGGAAGAGTTGTGGAATAAATATTATAGAGAGATTAGATGAAGATTAACCTGTACCAGAGTGAAGGAAAAGAAGAATGTGTAGAAAAGGGAAGGCACTGCAAATGATCCAATGTGACACCACCTTATCTGTGAGACATGTTTGAGGAAGTGTTGTGGCTTGGACATGAATGACTGGGACTGACTCACTTGTCTTCATTGATGGCATAAATATGGTGGGCAGCAGGAGACTTATTCCCAAGTGCACAGAAACATATGGTCTGCACAGATGTAACCTAAGCTCCTTGGGCAATGCTTTGTCACAAAGCCAAACAAAGACCCTAAACAGAGATTAATCCAATTGTGCAAGATTCCCTTCCCATGCTGAAGACAAAAAGACTCAGGCACAAGCAGGAACCAAAGATGGCTGCAGTACAGGCCTGGCAGAGCCTCAGCAGGTAAGTGACTCAGCATCTGTTGAGGTCCGTGGGTCGCAGACCCAAACAACATTACTTTACTGTGATTCTGGTTCCCTAAAACAAAGGGAATGCTATACATACAAAACATGATGTCATCACTAAATGGTTGATCTTAAAAACAGCTGACCTGCCATTTCATCTTTTCTAAATTAAAATGTTGAAATACAGAGCTACATTTAAAGATAAAAAGTTGCTTAATAATTAAAACAAATTGCCCTCTCCTTATTCTTCCTGACTGATTCTTCTCTAGTTTTGTGTTTTGCTAGTGTCCTCGTCACTACTGGTAGCATGAGACGATACCTGCAGCCCATTCAGGTTGCACAGGTAGTCCAGCTCCTCCGTCGCAAGAAGGTTTTCTGTGTCTCCCAGTACAGTCAGATACCAGGAGATACCAGGAGATACCAGGAGATGGGCTGCAACCAAATGAGAGCTGGAGAGGGCCGTTGAAGGGCAACCCAACAACAGGACTGCTATCTGCTCCAGCAGAATACTGGTGTGCATGTTTCTGACCCAACTGTCAGAAACAGCCCCCATGAGGGTGGCTTGTGGGCCCAATAACTCAATCTGTGTATATTCCACTTACTGCAGAATGGAGAGTGTTTGTTAGTGGTGAAGTAAGCCTTGGTTTCAGGCACCAGATATTCCTTCCACCGAATGATGTCATAACCTGGGAAAACAGATGAGACAGATGTTGTGTCTATGCAACAGGACACATCCTTCTAAAGACAGATACCATTTCATATGGAAAAACGGTGTACTTTAGTAAATTTGCCTGATGAAGGTATTCATTTTGAACAGTGTAACCTTTTGAGATGACTTATGTGATTCAAATAACTTTGAACTATACAACTCATGCATCTGACGGGAGTTGCCCACCAAAGACAGGACATCCGATAGTCTCCGACTTAGTGCAGTCCATGCAGTGTCCCTCTAGGAAGTCGTCGTAGGAAGAGCAGGGAAAGGCCCGGCTGGTACAGGTCTGTTTCAGAGAGTCCAGATACAGAAACACTGCTCTCTGGTGTTCACATTTAAAATACTGAGACCCTGAAGTGGAACCAAGAGGAAAGGACAAAGAAATCAACTAAGTTATACACTTTCATTGGTCGTGCATCTTGTCCAAATGGAATTGTTGAGTCGGCTCTCAGACTGACAAGCCTGCTGCATGTGTCTTAGCACACAGATTCACCTCCAAGGATGGTCCTTGGGCAGCCGGGCTGGTCAGCTCCACCATTTGGATAAAAATCTATGTGTCCCAGAGGCTTCCTGAATCCCCAGGCTGGTAACACAGTGAACATATGAGGGTGAACTTAGGACAGGAAGCAAAATAAATCACAGTTCCCTTGGTATTCAGTGAATCACGAATCACGATTCCCTTGGTATTCAGTAAATCATGAATCATGATACCCTGGGTGTTCAGTAAATCACGATACCCTGGGTGTTCAGTGAATCATGATCTCCTCAGGATTCAGTAATTCAACATTCCCTGGGGATTCCAAGAATCACGAACCCCTGGGTAAATCACTGAATCAAGATTCCCTTGTTATTCAGTGAATCACTATTCCCAGGTATTCAGTGAATCACGATTTCCTGGGTATTCAGGATATCCTGCATACATACCGTCCATGTCTGTATGTATGACATCCACAAACTGTGCATCTGTGGGGTCCAGGCGTTCCTCTGGAGATTTCCCATTGAACATAGGTCCAGCAGGGTCTAAAGCTGATCAGGATAACATCCCGTCATTGTATTAGTAAGATAAACATCTCAGCTTGAAGGAGGGATCACTCTAGTATCATCATTTGAACCATTAAAAGATGAAGCAGACCAAGCTTTGGTTGTTTAAAACCAACCTTGCATGATCAGTGTTTCACCTTAAAAAATATAGTGTTTTGACATTTGACATTTTTGTTTTTCCAGTAATAACAAATATAATACGACAATACTGACCTAGTCACAGTTTGCAGTATCCATTATAAAAATGAATAAGAAGAAACTGAAAATCTGAGTATTTTTAAATTTTTACTACGTAATATAGACGATTATAGCTTTGCTTCATCACAGCAACTCCCAGTGTTCACAAAGATCCAGATATTTATTCTTTAATGGACATCCCAGCAAGACATGCTGCCTTTTATTACACTACCTGGCCAACCTGGAGGTTTTATTGGCCAACAACCACAATACAGCTTGCAAGCACCCGATTTACCACAAGGAGTCACTAGAGAGCGACACAAAAAAGCAGCTGTATGCTGTTAAAATACAGTTGATTCTAACCTGTGATCCTTCCAATTTTGCCATTGAATTTGGCTCCAACAAAGCCTGAGATGTGAGCTCCAAGACTGATCCCAAGCATATGGATGGAACTGAGAGAGCCCCCGTTCCTCTGAAACAGACAAAACAGGCAAAAGCAATATTACACCCACTCTCCTTGCAGACTAATGACTTTGGCCCTTAATACGTTGGTGACATTTTCATGACCTCTGACCTCCATGTTTTCGATGAAAGCAGTCAAGTTCTCTGCCACGTTGTAGGTGTTCGCCACGGCTACTGGGTAAAGGACCGTGGTCGCTCCGCGGTTCCAGTCCACCACCACAACATTCATGTCTTTGCGGGCCAGAAGCTCCTGCGTGAGGTTTTTGATCCAATTGGGCGGAGCGCCGGTGGGACGGTACCCGTGGATGATGAAGGTGGTGGGCTTGGTGATGCTGAACTGGGGATGGGCTGAGTGGTTGTGGTGTGAAAGCTCCTGGCCACAGGTGACATTAGCTCTGGTGTACAGCAACAGCTTCACGTACAGACTGGTCCCCATGATAGCGTGGTGGAGATCCAGATCAGTGAACACATCACACTCACGTGCTGGATACAGAGTCAGAGGGAAAGAGGAAAAGAAAACGAGTGAGGGAAGAGAAACTGCCTAAAACAAGTCAGTGGCCTCATCATGAAAAACACCCGGAAAACGGCAACTCTAAAAACAACCCATATCCCATGTATGGGATATTGGCACCTATATCTGCCAATAGCAGAGGAAGTGTTATTTACTGTCCTCAGCCGACGTTGGGTTCAATTCAATTGTAAATGTGTGTGTGTATAATGTCACCATACCTTTGTGTAACTCAACCGAACCCAGCAGCAGAGCAAAGACCCAGCAAAACAACATCCTTCAGACCTGCAATGAGACTATATATAAGACTATTACTTGTGTTGATTATTACTGGTTATTAGTTATAAGATGTTATGGAACAGGCCCAATCTCTTAAGCCACCAGCCACACTACCAGATTGAACATTAACATAAAGTCGTGCTCTAAAACCAGTTTACTGAGCTGGAAGGTCACAAAGTGTTTTACTACTGAACAAAGCTGCATTATCTCGTTACATGGGTACGGCATTCTAATCCAGATAGTACCTTTCTGTAATTGTTCTACATGGTTCAAGTATGAAAATGTATGCACACACTGCTGTGACATGCCAGATGTGAGCATACGTATCAGCACAGACACTTTCCCAACTCGGCCTGGCAAAACAGATGTACGCCTACTGACACAGTATGGAATAAATGTACTACTGTTTATTTAAAAGTTAACTCACACACAGCCTTCTACATTTTCACATTTTTTGTAAACGAGAACGGGATCCAGCCTTTGTTTTCCTTCAGCTTTTATGAAAAGATAAATGAATGCATAAATAAAACGCACATACGTGAGGAATCCATATGAAAAGACATGTGAAAGAAAGAGCAAGTCAGGAAAAACTGGTTTTTAGATCATGAAAAGTCACTGTTCACCCGATGACATTCTGTGACTGTCAGTGAGCGTCCGTGTGGGGGTGTGATCATACAGAAAAACACAGAGAGAATTTCACGATCAACGCTGTACAGGCTGAAAAAACACATAAGGCTATTCTACATACTGTACAATTTAAAAAGAAACACTGAAAGAATGTCATTCTCCATTCTCTACAAGCTGTTGCTTGTCAAAATGGTTCCCTGTCTTACAAGAATACAGGAGGTAAAGCTTCATTGGGTGATACATGCAAAGTGGGAGAGAGAAGTGGAGATACTGAAACAGCATGTACGTCTTACCTCGTTGATACCTTGGCAGCAACGGTTCTCTGTGTTAGAAGGGCACTCTTCTCTTCATGCCTGTTGAACTGTGATTCACTACAGGAAGTCAGCGAAACTCTCTCTCTCTACTTGACCACACCTCCATGGCCCGGGATATATTAGTTAGGTTAGGTGGAACCCTTGTAAATGTATTTGGCCAGAAGAAAATAATACATATTCTGAACACATACAAAAATGTACATATAGTTATGGTTGATTGAGATAAAACGTTCACGTTACAGAAAACAAACTGAGGAACACAATGCCATTTTGTTTGCCAAATGAATGTGTTTTTGTTAGGGGGGAGAATGAAGATACCAAACCTGTAAAGACATGAATATCCTTCCTGTCTCATCAGGATGGTTGGTGGCACATTCATCCCTGTTGCCATCGGGTCATTTTACCAAATGGGTGCACTTCCCTTTTGAGAGAAAAAATATGTTTTATTGGGCTTTTAGGTATTTTGTTGGACAGAGGACATCCTTCATTGTATCAAAAATGTATCGATACACTAAAGGATGTCTTTTTAATTGATGTCAGCACTGTTACCTAACACTGTACATATCTTTGAATGATCATTTCCAAATGTCAAAACAACTATTGTCTATTACTCTTTTGTGCATAAATGTTATTTTGTAATCGCAAACACAAAAGAAAATACTTAATTAAATTCATTGCAATTTATACTACAACGTACTTGTAGAAATGTTGTCAATTTCAAAACCATAAAAGTTTAATTTAAAGAAAAAAGCAAAAAATGTTTGCTCATAGAGGAACATTTTTAAACAAAAGAGCTAAGATAATTTATTTCCCCCCAGTGAGATGCAAATACCTTCATTTTATACAATACAGTGGAGGAAAGGTTTTTTTGATTCCCTGTTGATTTTGTAAGTTTGCCGACAGACAAAGATATGATCAGTCTATAATTTTAATGGTAGGTCTATTTGAACAGTGAGAGACAGAATAACAACAACAAAATCCAGAAAGCCGCATTTCAAATAATTTATAACTGGTTTGCATTTTACTCAGTGAAATAAGTATTTGACCCCTTTGTAAAACATGACATAGTACTTGGTGGCAAAACCCTTGTTGTCAATCACAGAGGTCAGACGTTTCTTGTAGTTGGCCACTAGGTTTACACACATCTCAGGAGGGATTTTGTCCCACTCCTCTTTGCAGATCCTCTCCTTATTAATTGATTATGTTTTCAAGGCTGACATTTGGCAACTTGAACCTTCAGCTCCTTCCACAGATTTTCTATGGGATTAAGGTCTGGACACTGGCCAGGCCACTCCAGGACCTTAATGTGCTTCTTCTTGAGCCCCTTCTTTGTTGTCTTGGCCGTGTGTTTTGGGTCATTGTCTTGCTGGAATGCCCATCCACGACCCATTTCAATGCTCTGGCTGAGGGAAGGGGGTTCCTTCCCAAGATTTGAGGGTACATGGCCCCATCCATCGTCCCTTTGATGCAGTGAAGTTGTCCTGTCCCCTTAGTGTTCTGGGGGTCACAGGCAGCATTCCTCCTCCTCCAATCACGGCAAGTTGAGTTGATGCCAAAGAGCTCGATGTTGGTCTCATTTGAACACAACACTTTCACACAGTTCTCCTCTGAATCATTCAGATCATTGGGAAACTTCAGACAGGTCTGTACATGTGCTTTCTTGAGCAGGGGTTTTTGCGGGCACTGCAGGGTTTCAGTCCTTCAGAGCATATTATCAATTGTTTTCTTGGTGACTATGGTCTCAGCTGCCTTTAGATCATTGCAAGATCCTCTGGGCTGATTCCTCACCGTTCTCATGATCAATGAAACTCCACCAGGTGAGATCTTGGATGGAGCCCCAGACCGAGGAAGATTGACAGTTATTTTGTGTTTCTTCCATTTGCGAATAATCGCACCAACAGTTGTAAACTTCTGACCAAGCTGCTTGTCGATGGTCTTGTAGCCCATTCCAGCCTTGTGTAGGTCTACCATCTTGTCCCTGAAATCCTTGGACAGCTCTTTGGTCTTGGCCATGGTGGAGAGGTTGCAATCTGATTGATTGATTGCTTCTGTGGACAGGTGTCTTTTATACAGGTAACAAGGTGAGATTAGGAGCACTCCCTTTAAGAGATTGATCCTAATCTCAGCTCGTTACCTGTATAAAAGACACATCGGAGACAGAAATCTTGCTGATTGATAGTGAATCAAATCAAAGTAAAATAAATGTTTTGGTTGTTATTCTGTCTTTCACTGTTCAAATAAACCTACCATTAAAATTATAGACTGATAATTTCTTTGTCAGTGGGCAAACGTTCAAAATCAGCAGGGGATCAAATACATGTTTCCTCCACTGTAACAGCCCGTCTGGAGTTTGCCAAAATGAACCTGAACAAAATTCTCTGGTCAGATGAAACAAAGATTGAACTCTATGGCCTCAATGTCAAGCATCATGTCTTGAGCAATCCAGGCACCGCTCATCACCTGGTCAATACCATCCCTACAGTGAAGCATGGTGATGGCAGCATCATGATGTGGGGATGTTTTTCAGCAGCAGGAACTATGAGACTAGACAGGATCAAGGGCAAAACAAATGCGGCAATGTACAGAGACATCCTTGATAGGAAACCTGCTCCAGAGCGCTATGGACCTCAGACTGGGGCGAAGGTTCATCTTCCAACAGGACAACGACCCCAAGCACACAGCCAAGATAACAAAGGAGTGGCTTTGTGACAGCCAGAGCCATTGATTGGCCCAGCCAGAGCCCTTGAGTGGCCCAGGCAGAACCCAGACTTGAACTCGATTGAACATCTCTGGAGAGATCTGAAAACGGCTGTGCTCCCCATCCAACCTGATAGAGCTTGAGAGGTCCAGCAAAGAAGAATAGGAAAAACTGCCCAAAAATTGGTGTGACAAGCTTGTAGCATCATACTCAAAAAGACTTGAGGCTGTAATTGCTGCCAAAGGTGCTTCAACAAAGTATTGAGCAAAAGGCTGTGAATATTTATGTACATGTTTGTATTTTTGTTCATACTTTTTGCAAATCTATAAAAAAAATGTAAACAAACTTTTTTCACTTTGTCATTATGGTGTATTGTGTGTAGAATTTTTAGGAAAAAAAATAATTGAATCCATTTTGGAATAAGGCTGTAACATAACAAAATGTGGAAAAAGTGAAGCGCTGTGAATACTTTTCGGATGCACTGTAAATAATGTGGTAGTCTTAAGTGCAAATTAACTAGTAACTAAAGTGTGTTTTTAAGTTGTAATATGTTTGGTGATAAATGTATTTATGTCAACTCTGTAATGAATATGTAGGCCTCAACTAGTCATCAATGACCATGTGATGAATCTAATGAGACCATATGTTCAGCACTGATTACATGTTTTTAGTAGTTTTAAACAATTACCTTGGAAAATAACACTAAACTTGCCCCCCTCTGTCAAAAATAATATATATATTATAGGAGAGATTTACTTCCCCTCAGATCAAGCAGCTGCAAAGAAGCAGTAAATATCACTTCTTGAAAGTCATGTGACTTAAGAGAAATCTGATAATATAACAGGGGATTTCCAAGTTAACATCGGTTCATTTTTAACACTAAAGACTATTAGAGGCTGGACAATTATGCCCTGAGACTGGTCAAAATGCACATTTTGAAGATTCTAAAAGTGTTTCTTATACCTGATGATCTAAATAAATCATAAATGTTCATATTATTGAATGACAAAGAAACACATGTTATGACACCTGAAAGTATACGTGCTTAACTTAACTTAATATGAAAGTAATTCATACTATACGCAAATATATCAGAGTGACGCAAAGACATTCTTCACCAAGACCTTCGTGTCTGCAACAGCGACATCTAGAGTGTAAACATAGTTATCTTAGATGTCGCAAGTAACTGCATTTATTTTACGACAAAACGCCTGATCAATTGTGATCAAATCACAGGTTGGTGGTCTTCAGACCGGATGAAATAATATCAACTGGTTCTGAGGACCACTATGCAGAACCAGAATGATGCAGACAAAACGGTCTTTGTGGCTAATTTAGGCAGTTCAGCAAATGAGGAAATTCTTTTCGAGCTATTTTTGCAGGTAGGCTCCCGTGTTCCACCGGTCCTATAACTTCAACAAATGAATGACAATAAATATGGATGGGTGAAATGGAAAAACGGGTGTTTCCTCCTGCTAAGCTTGCAGTCTTGCCGTAACAGTGGCTGCAGCAACGCGTTCTGCGGTTGGAAATGTGTCTTTAAGTCAATTTAAGTAGGCCTACTAGTTGTTTTTCTATGGGCATTGTCATTAGTTTGAATTAAATCACTTTTTTGCAATAGATTATGAATATACAGATTAGTTTGTAGATCTTGCCAAGTACCTCAATATGTTGTCGTTTTGTGTCAAATTGCGGATTTTGCTTAGCAACAACACAGATTCACCAACAGTCTATACTTTTGAAAAAGCCACGAAGAGCCCTGAGGTAAAGCAGTTGTGCAGGATGAGACATGCGTTCATTATCTTCAGAGAGTTATGGTCCCATCCAGTGATGTGGTTGGACAAAACTGTAATGCAACACAATGAATTTGCATCCATATATATTTTACATTCTAAAAAAACATCTAATCTTCATTTGGTGATGTTGTCTTTGCCTTTTTTGACACCACAGGCAGGGCCACTGAAGAAAGTCACCATCCCCAGAGACCGCGAGGGGCGTCAAAGGTCATATGGGTTTGTGTCTTACAAGCATGCTGAAGCTGTACCCTATGCCATTGCCTTGCTGAATGGCACTTGGCTCTTTGGCCGTCCAATCAGGCTGCAGTTTGGCACTGGTAGGCGGGTGTTTTGTGTACTCATTAGAAATGCATTCATATGAGCTTGCAAGGTGCACATTAATAGGCTTATGACAGTTACAGAGCCGCTAGTTCAAATCAAGGCATTTCCAACATGCTTTTATTCACTACTTGCTCTTTGTACATGCAGGCAATATGGTGTACATTACAATTGTATGCAAAATAAAAATATGTGAGGTCTCAGAATTGACAAAATCTAATTAATGCATTTTATATCTGTTTATAGTACTACTTATACACTACTAGGAGTGTATAACAAACGTGGACTTATTAATGTTAGCATTACATTAACATAATTTAGCAGATTTACATAAGGAATGAGTGACGAAACAACACATTTTCACCTTGCCAGTTCTAAAATTTAAACTAGCAACTTTTTGGTTGCTGGTCAGATGCTTTAACTGCTAGGTTGTTGCCACGCAAAGTTGGAGAAAATCAGATAATTAAAAGTGTTATGGATGTTACATTAAATTGACAAGTGTTTTGGGGGATTAAACTTATTAGTAAATGCTGTACTTTACATAGGTAAAAAAATTTATTGGATTTTTAAGACAAACATAAAAACGATCATTCTAAATGTTAAATGTTCTGAAATAGACTTTCAAATATATTGCAGATGTTTTTATTAAAGTGTAATCTGAAGAATTTGTTTTAACATGGAATGTTTTGGAAAGTTTAACAGAAGGCATAGTATTATGGATGTATTTATTGTATTTGGGTTGGTGACTTTTTATAATTGAATAATCTAAAAACTACGTAAAATGCACACTTGAGGTCAAAGTCAGGTTTTCACATGGGTGCTCAAGCAGTTGCCTGTAAAACATGTTTCCATGAGTCATGTGGTGGATCTCAGGTAGTCATTTACAGTCATCAGAAATAAGGTAGCAATGTTTGGCCAAACAGTTGTATTGAATGAGAAAAATCCACATTTCGTTAGATAAAATTGAATATATTTGATTGAAGTAAAGATTTGCATCATCATTATTATTATTATTATTATGTCATTATTTGGCACAATCATGTCAGCACGTTATTGTTTGTTAGCGCAATCTTGGGTTTTGTAGGAACAGACCTTAGTGAATGTCAACATCTTTGTGGAAACTGAGTGGATTTTATGGAGGAATTACTTCTTAAGAACGGTTGGTAAATGAGGCCCATTGAGACAAACTTGTCAAACTAGTCAACAAATCATTTTCAAGATCTCAACAATTGCACCAGCTTTTGAAGATATAATACATTATCATCCACAGTCGTTATGGATGTAATAAATATCACACAAAAAATTATACTGACAGTTAAAGGGAGAAGCCAATCAGGTTTCATATAGAATGTTTCCAGATAGATATTTAAGGTACATGTTGTTCAAAACTGCGTTGGTCAATGTTGAATGTGGGTCAAAGTTGTTGCAGTACTATGTGGTAATATAAATTAATGCTAATTTCTGCTGCTTGGTGAGATCAGTTACTTCTTGTTAGTGAGATCAGTGACTTCTTGTTAGTGAGATCAGTGGCTTCTTGTTAGTGAGATCAGTGACTTCCCGTCAGTGAGATCAGTGACTTCCCGTCAGTGAGATCAGTGACTTCCCATCAGTGAGATCAGTGACTTCTTGTCAGTGAGATCAGGGATCTTCTTGTTAGTGAGATCAATTATTCTAGTCAGGTTGTTTAGATCAGTGATGTTTAGTCAGGTTAGGGTTAGTCAGGTTGCGTAGATCAGCGACTTCTTGTCATGTTGTCTAGATCAATGATTTATATTCAGGTTGTCTAGATCAGTGACTTCTATTCAGGTTGTCTAGATCAGTGACTTTTAGTCAGGTTAGGGTTAGTCAGGTTAGGGTTAGTTAGGTTAGGGTTAGTCAGGTTAGGGTTAGTCAGGTTGTTTAGGCTGGAGGGTTAGGGTTAGTCAGGTTAGGGTTAGTTAGGTTGTCTAGAATGGAGGGTTAGGGTTAGTCAGGTTAGGGTTAGTTAGGTTGTCTAGACTGGAGGGTTAGGGTTAGTCAGGTTAGGGTTAGTCAGGTTAGGGTTAGTCAGGTTAGGGTTAGTCAGGTTAGGGTTAGTCAGGTTGTTTAGGCTGGAGGGTTAGGGTAAATCCAGTTAGGGTTAGTCGGGTTAGGGTTAGTCGGGTTAGGGTTAGTCAGGTTAGGGTTAGTCAGGTTGTCTAGACTGGAGGGTTAGGTTTAGTCAGGTTAGTGTTAGTCAGGTTAGGGATAGGTGGTTAGGGTTAGTCTGGTTGTTTAGGCTGGAGGGTTAAGGTAAATCCGGTTAGGGTTAGTCGGCTTAGGGTTAGTCAGGTTAGGGTTAGTCAGGTTGTCTAGACTGGAGGGTTAGGGTTTGTCAGGTTAGGACTAGTCGGCTTAGGGTTAGTCAGGTTGTCTAGACTGGAGGGTTAGGGTTAGGGTTAGTCAGGTTAGTTAGGTTAGGGTTAGTCAGGTTGTTTAGGCTGGAGGGTTAGGGTAAAACCGGTTAGGGTTAGTTGAGTTAGGGTTAGTCATGTTTGGGTTAGTCAGGTTGTCTAGACTGGAGGGTTAGGGTAAATCCGGTTAGGGTTAGTCGGGTTAGGGTTAGTTATGTTAGGGTTAGTCAGGTTGTCTAGACTGGAGGGTTAGGGTAAATCCGGTTAGGGTTAGTCGGGTTAGGGTAAATCCGGTTAGGGTTAGTCGGGTTAGGGTTAGTCGGGTTGTCTAGACTGGAGGGTTAGGGTAAATCCGGTTAGGGTTAGTCGGGTTAGGGTTAGTCGGATTAGGGTTAGTCAGGTTGTCTAGACTGGAGGGTTATGGATCATTCCCCTTGCCTCCCAACAGGCAGCTCCTACCAGGATGAGGGATGTGGACCTCAAGGCACAGAAGATGACCGTGATGACCCGTCACATGGCACACCCAGGTAAATCTGACCGGACCACGTTTAGGGTTGGAGCTTGTTGTTTAGGGTTGGACCACGTTTAGGTTTGGACCACGTTGTTTAGGGTCGGACCACGTTGTTTAGGGTCAGACGACGTTGTTTAGGACCGGACCACGTTGTTTAGGACTGGACCACGTTTAGGACCGGACCACGTTGTTTAGGGTTGGACCAGGTTGTTTAGGACCGGATCAGGTTATTTAGGGTTGGGCCACGTTGTTTAGGAACGGACCACGTTGTTTAGGACCGGACCACGTTGTTTAGGACCGGACCACGTTTAGGACCGGACCACGTTGTTTAGGGTTGGACCAGGTTGTTTAGGACCGGACCAGGTTATTTAGGGTTGGGCCACGTTGTTTAGGACCAGACCAGGTTGTTTAGGGTTGGACCACGTTGTTTAGGACCGGACCAGGTTGTTTAGGACCGGACCAGTTGTTTAGGGTTGGACCACATTGTTTAGGGTTGGACCAGGTGTTTAGGGTTGGACCACATTGTTTAGGGTTCAACAACGTTGTTTAGGACCAGACAACGTTGTTTATGGTCGGACCACGTTGTTTAGGGTCGGACCACGTTGTTTAGGGCCAGACCAGGTCATATCAGAACGTCACATTCAGTGCCATACCTTGTTGTTTGGGTCTATTATAATGAACAGACTTTAACTATTGCTTGGGTTCTCTCAGTGTGAACGTAGGTTTCCCAGAGTCCTCAGTGTTCCACTTCACAGGCCATTCTGACGACAGCCTCCCTGGCCCGGACCAGTTCCACTGGAACAGCATGGTAAGTACTCAACCTGGGAATTAAGGGGAGAGAGTTTCAACATTCAGGCCCACTGTCTGTTGTGTGGTGTAGGTGCGTGTTTACCTGTCTGTTGTGTGGGGTAGGTGCGTGTCTCACTGTCTGTTGTGTGGTGTAGGTGCGTGGCTACCTGTCTGTTGTGTGG
>JACXGK010005393.1:0-33318 GCA_016801125.1 Novumbra hubbsi | reverse complement strand
TGTTGGTGTGTGTGGTGTGTCTGTGTATGTGTCTCTCTGTGTTTGTCTGTTGGTGTGTGCGGTGTGTCTGTGTATGTGTCTCTCTGTGTTTGTCTGTTGGTGTGTGTGGTGTGTCTGTGTATGTGTCTCTCTGTGTTTGTCTGTTGGTGTGTGTGGTGTGTCTGTGTATGTGTCTCTCTGTGTATGTGCGCCCATGTGTTGGTCTGTGTCTGTATGGGTCTCCGTGTGTGTGTTGCTTTGGGAGGTGGAGGAAGGTTTTTCTGCTTCCCTCCCACTCTGAGTCACACGGTAGTGTTCTAACCTCTATCGTCTTCATCCCCTCAACCCTGCCTGTCTGAGTGCTGTGTGTGTGTGTGTCTGTGTGTGTGTCTGAATGCTGTGTGTTTAGCTGTGTGTCTGACCGTGTGTGAGTGTATGTCTGACCGTGTGTGTGCATGTGCGTCAGAATGTGTGTTCGTGTATGAAAGTGTAAGTGTGTGTCACAATGTGTATTCAAGTGTGTGCACTTCTAGTCTATTGCAGGGCTCCCTCTGACTGGGCATTCAGAGGTGGGTGAGAGAGAGGTTCAGAGGAGAGAGAGAGAAAGGAAGAATAGAGAGAAAGGAAGACAGAACGGGATCTGATTATGAGAGAGAGAGTTATGGGATGGAGGAGAAAGAGCTAGACAAACGAAAGACTGATGGAGTTAGACGGACAGATGTATAGAGAGAGGGAGATCAAAATAAAGTGATATAAATATAGAGAGCAAGGAGGGAGAGATATAAAAAGTGATCGAAATGTATAAAGAAATAAGGAAGGAGAGATAGAGAGGGAGATATAAAGAGATATAGAAATACAGAGACAAAGGCAGGCAGAGATGGAGGGAGAGATAGGGGCTGAGCAGGGGGCTAACCCTACCTCCAAGATGGCCCCGTCCGGGTGGCGGAGGAAGTGCCTATATCGGTGTCGCTGCCCGCTCAGGTAGAGGGTGTAGATGGACAAATGGGTGCTGTTCCCCCTCCCCACAGTGGGCAGGCCTCCACGGGGGTCACCCCTGGGGGGGGCACGGTCTGCCAAAGGGCCCCCTTCTGTACGGATGTAGTCATACACTGCCACCTAGTGAGGTACACAGAGACCCCCATCAGCCTCAGCACGGACCCCCAATGCACACACACACATATTGACACACACACACACAGATGGGATGCACACACGCATGAATTAGACACTGTCAAAGCAGTAAGGGTTCAGGGAAAGAGATAAAGACACAGAGACATAAAGAGACATAAAAAGGGAAGAGATTAAGACAGACACATAAAGAGACTTGAAGGGGAAGAAATACAGATACAGAGACATAAAAAGACATGAAGTGGAGGAGATACAGAGACATAAAGAAACATGAAGGGAAAGCTATAAAGACACAGAGAAACAAAGAGACATAAAGGGGAAGAGATACAGGCACAGAGACATAACGAGACATGAAGGGGAAGAGATAAAGACACAGAGACATAACGAGACATGACGGGGAAGAGATAAAGACACAGAGACATAACGAGACAAGAAGGGGAAGAGATAAAGACACAGAGCCAAGGAAGAAAAAGACAGAAAAAGACAAGTGAAAGATTGAGATAAAGTGACGCATAACTGCTCAATGCAATTACCCCTGGTCCTTTTTGTAACCACACCTCAGTGCTCTTTAATAAAGCAAACACACACTGTTGACAGTAATCCTCTGTAATTTGTTGTGAGCCTCACTTCCAGAGATCAGCCCCGTGCAAAATGGGTCAGAGGCTAGGAATGCTAAAGACCCGGGTATGCTAACACAAACAAAACTCACCTTGCTAACTAAAGCATTAACTCGCCTCCCTTTCGGTTCGAAAATAAGGCCACGTATATCAAAGGAAGAGCCCTAGCGTGCTAAGCTGCACGTGATATGACGGACCGCTAAGCTGCTTGCTGTAATCTTGTAGATGCTACATGGGAAAACATTAGTCACTGTCCAGGACCGGTCCCGTGGGGACCTGATCACGTAGCAGGTGAGTTAGGCGGTTGTCCGGGTTGTGCCAGGGAGCGTGCCAGTGTCTGCCCGCCCAGACCACCACTGCACCTGTAGTGCTCTGCCCTCCTCCATCGGGGCCACGCAGGGAGCCAACGGAGCGTGGCACGCCAAATATATAGGTCATGTAACCGGAGGGCATCCATGTGTGAAGATCATGGTGCCTCTCTGGCTGATAGCGCCTGTTTCAGAGGCCTGCCGCGTCACACACACGGAAACTAAACATGGACACACACACGTTGACTTTGACGGAAACACAGACATGCAGGTGTAAGATGGAGGGGGGGGGGGGGTTGATGTTAAACACACGGACTGGGAGAAAATGTATCCAACATCAGACATGAACACACATCCACAGACTCACAGACTAGTACAAAAGCTACTGGCCTATAATGCCTTCTGTGCCTGTCTTACCAGGAAGAAAAAGAGAGTTGTGGTGGATGGGAGAGGGGGAGAGAGGGGAGGGGCTGGGGGGCAGAGAGACACAGAACACAGGACGCCTGGGCCGGAGTAAAGTGACTCATCATTTTAGATGGAAACCAGATTCGTGGTCTGACTGACTGTATGATGGAAGAGGGACCAGGCAACAAGAAGCAGGCGGATTCCTGCTTGCATCCTGCCAGGTTAAGAGCACCGACCTAATTAAAGCCTGAGTCACCCTGACACACAAACAAGTGCAAACACAGATACACACACATACGCACTGACACACACATATACACGCACACACCGTTCTGGCTGTCTGAAAGGCCCCATGACATTTTGTTTTTCAGGCAGCAGAGTGTATAAACTCAAGGTGACCCCCTAATTGGCTCTGTAATTATGATTTGTCAACGAAAACACAGCGCCAGAAAGCCAAGTCATTCAAGGGGCCTCGGTGACAGGGTCGGGCTGAAGGAGAGACTTCACTTCGGCAAATGTATCCATGTCCTGATTTTCTCCAAACTACTTAAACTGTTAGCCAAACACAACTCGCAGCCTTTCGGAAAAACCCCAGAGTCATTACCCGCTCATAATTAGACAACTGCTCCAAACACACAGCAGACGGCCCGGAGAGAAGGACCTCCCTGTCGGAAATGTCACAGAGACACTTTGGCTTGAGAGTGGAAAACACCAGCCACCAATATTAAAAGAAGGAAATGCATCGCGGTTCATTTATTTGACAGTAACTCAGTAATCAGAACATCCTAGCTACACCTCTAGTTTCTTCCATGATCTTAACTAGTCACCTGCTGACAGGCTTCTCCAAAAGCCATCAATACACGAATACAGAAATCGGTTGCTTATTCGTTCGCTTATTATAGCCGCTTATTATAGCCGCTTATTATAGCCGCTTATTATAGCCGCTGAGAGGCGCAAGAAATGCCTCGCAATACAAAAACCATGGCAATGCTTGTCATAAGCACGTCTGCCGTCCGCCTTCCGCTCCTGCCGAGGTTACACAGGCCTATGCCAGCGACAGGAAGAGAGAAAGGAGAGGACGATGGGAGGAGCAGCACAGAGTCAGATAAAGAGCCTTGGAAGGCCGTGTTCGGTCCGACTGGACTTATGTGGAGTGCTCTCCGTCTCCGCCATTGTTCTGTTTGCACTAAGTGACTGATTTAGATTCAAAGCCTGGGCAGAACAGGCCGGCCATCTGTGGGTTAAGCAGATAGCATTCAAGTGAACTAACCTAATTCTGACCAATCTCGCCACGATTTATCGTCAACGTCTGCATTTGGGAAATCTGATAGAGTCTGTATCAGTCATTTGACTCGCATGGGAAGAGACAGGCATTATTTATTTTAGGGACTATAAACCGCAAGCCTTGTCTCCCAGAAAGGACATAAACTGCAGAACTTGTAGACATTACCGCCAATGAACCGACAGGGGAGTGGATCCAGGAAGTGCGTTACGAATAAGACAATATTAATTAGTCCACAGTTCATGAATGATTCTTTATGTAATGCAAAAAGTATTGCAACTAGTCAGGATTTTAAAATGAAGAATGTATTATACAGTTGTTTGAATTCAGTCAAGTCAGTGAGGTGAATATTCAAAACTAAAACATATAATAATAATGTCATTTCTTAGCATATAAATTACTTGCACAAAATCATTAGTTTTACCCCCGAATAAAAATACTAAATGCACTCCATTAAAACAAATATATTTTGGTTTACGCACATGCATAACTAAAAAACTATACAAACGATGAAAACTCAGACACATTTACCACAGGGTAAAACTTCCATAGCAATAACCGATTGAGTAGAACTATTTCCGTTACTGGCGCATTAGGATTTAGATAACTCGACCTTCACTCTAACAAATATCACAGTGACATTTTACCACCAATTTTGCGACGTGCCAATTTAAATACAACGGCGGTATGAACTTTACCATAATATTAGAAGGGGAATTCTGTGGTGATCCTCTTCTTTTCTGTCTCTGGGGCAGAACTGATAACCACAGTGACTCCCAAAAGTGTTACACCTTTGACAAACCATATCCATATTTTTATCTGACCGTTACAAAATATTTCAGAGCCAAAGTCTGATGATAAGCTGGGACTCTGTATTAATCAGCAACTTTTAGCATCATTTTAATAACCCCAGCCACAAAGTACGCATCGCTGATGAACAAATAATACACAACTAAATAAACCCAAGAGTGTGTCTGCAGGCAGAGAGACGCGTGAGAAAGAACACTGAACGTTTTCCTTCTAAAGGTGTGTACTGTATGAGTCATAGAGTTGGAAGTTGGAGAAGAGAGGTCTCCAAGGACATCCAGTCGGACAGGCTGAGCTGTGTTGGCTGTCGTCCAGGACGGGAGCCTGGGGCCTGGGCACGAGCCGGCCTGTCACCTCCCTGATCCCTGGATGATTGATCCAAACTAGATAGCCCATCATTACCATTCACGCTCATCCCCAGGTTCTCCCTCTTCTGGTCTAATTTTACCTTCCATTTACATGCTCCTTTGGACTAATTAAATCTCTCTCCCTCTTCTCCCTCTGTCTCAAGTCAACGGGATGACAAATAACGCTGTGCAATTTTGGCCCATTATTATGTATGAAATGTGGGTCTGTAATGTATTCCTCTCAGCTGAATGTCTCAAGACCCGCGTGCAATGAGCACAACAACGGACCTGGAGTGTGTGTGTCTGCCTGTGCACCGCAGCCTGTGAGCTCCTCACCTCTCCTTCTCCTCCCTCTCCTCCTCTCCTCCTCTCCCCTCGTTCCCCTGTCTTTCTTTTTGCCAAGACAAAAGCCGCTGACCTTCCTATTCAGAACCACCCACACCCTCTTTTTCCCTCTTCCCAACCAAACAGAATATATACACAGTGGTGCTGGCTTCCTCTCCATCCACCGGGGGATCCCCGTTGGTCCTCAGTTCTGTCCCACTCGGCTTTAATTTACAGTGGGAAAATAATTAGAATCTCACTTTTGCGAAGAGTGGAGTGAAAATGTAAACAATGCTTCCCTGCGGGCGAGTGCTTCATCACGTTGACAGGTGCATTTGAATTTGCCTGGGTGGCGGACAGCCTGGGTTATTTATGTGTCAGTCGCACATGGATGGAGGATGGAAGCCCCGGCTGGTCTGCCCGGCTCAGGATGGCTGTGGGTGGGAGTTGGGCAGCGTCGGCTTGATGCCCGGGCAGCTCTAGCACACCTACTGTCCTGCTCACTCTACCAGGCTGTATAGGACAACCCCATGGTACCGCTGTCCAGACAGGTGAGACGGGCTACGCTACCACGGTCCAGAGAGGTGAGACGGGCTACGGTACCACGGTCCAGAGAGGTGAGACAGGCTACGGTACCACCGTCCAGACAGGTGAGACAGGCTATGGTACCACTGTCCAGAGAGGTGAGACAGGCTATGGTACCACTGTCCAGAGAGGTGAGACGAGCTACAGTACTAGACAGTACTAGATAACTTTTTGTACTTTAGGGTAAGAATTTATTTTAGTACTTCAAGGTAAGGCATTACTTTAGTATTTTGGGGTACAGTATTACTTTAGGATAAGGTATTACTTTAGTACATTAGGGTAAAGTATTACTTTAGTACTTTTGGGTAAAGTGTTACTTTAGTACTTTAGTGTATTAACGTTACCATGAATAATTCATTTTAGGCTCAGGGTTCAACAGTCAAGGGTTAGGGGAAAGGGGAAAAGGATTTGTAAGAAAAAGTATCTATTGTCTTTAAATTCACAATCCGGTGAATGTTCATCTTAAACGCCCATCCACCATCTCCATCTACAACACTACAGTATTTAAATGTACCAAAGCTCAGCGGCTCTCCAATTGGCCGCATTAATAGTATAGTGACACGTAATTGGAGTCACATACAACTATCCCAAAAGTAGCATGTTTCCATTCAGTGTCCCAGATTTACATATACTTTGCTACATCTGGTCTGGGACAAGGCAGCATACACACAGACACACACACAATGCTGCACACACAAAGAAAGCCCTACACCCACACACCGGCACGCATGCATGCATTCCCCACGCCTGCGGGCGCGTGTGTCTGGGTTGGCAGGGGGTGGGTGTGTGAGCAGGGGGAGAGAGGCTCTCTGAGACGGTCACTCCCGTAGAGTTGACCGGGGCTAAAGGCCAGTCCCCGCAGCACTGGAACCGGATGGGGGGCTTCGGTGCAGAGGGACCGCCTCTTGCCGTTGCTGTGGGCGATGGGCTCGATACGGAGCCAGTCCGTCGGCGTAACCGGGGACGTCTCCACTGCTCACGCGATTGGGCCCCACCACAGCGCCGTGTCTGGTCGGATGCACGGACGGCCAAGACAGCCAACCGATCGGTATTACGTACAGAGTCGCACGGGGTGGTTACACTCAGGCAAACACAGGCTGGAGTAAAGGGTGATTTCCAGCCACCCCACCCTCATTACCGGATGAGTGGTGCGAGGGGCTCCTCTAACTGACCTCATCCTCGGTGGCTGGGCAGGGCGCTCGTGACAGGACTACACATGCTGGCGGCTTTTAAAAGACTTCTAGAGAAGATCAACGAGCCACTATGAATGTTTACTGTACATACAATCTGCATAAATTAAAGGACTTTAAAAGGCTTTCTTAGCAAGATAGTATCTGGAGCTCGAGATAATCCAGGAAGTAAGATATGCATAATTCACTGTTACTAATCTCCTTTTATGTCGCGAGGGTGGGGTGTGGGGGTTTGTTCATTCCACAAACAACTCCTATAAGCGGTACCCCCCACTTAGTATCAAGGGTGAACCGCCGCCCTGCCAACATAGACGTGCACGCGAGAAGGCATCAGGATGTCAGCAGGTTGTGTTTTGGTGGGCGGGGCCTGGAGGAGGGGAGAAGATGATCTATTGGTGTATGCAGATGAATATGCCTTCCGTAAGCTGTATAGTGGAGGTTTCGCGGGACGTTTGGACTACCCAGATGAAAGCCACCATGCATTACCAGGTGTCATCAGGGGACGACGATGTCAATGTGAAGCCTTCCGTCGGTGGGCGACGCTGCTGTGTTTTGTACTGGATGGACATTGTGATGTCCCCCCCCCCCTCCTACACTAACAGAAATAACAGGTGCCAAACTAAAACATCTCTCTTTATTTCCTCTCAGTCCACTTAGGAGCAGCTTCGCTCCAATCTGCCCTTCAAGGCTTCACAGAATGATGACTGACGATAAGGAAATTAGACCTGGGATTGTCTGCTTATAGCGGAGGACACCTTGGCAGTGCAGCACTGTCTATATCTATCCATGAGGTTATGAGAGAGATAAGAGATATTAAAGTCCCCCAACCTATCTCTCCAGAGGATGTCATCATCTGTCCTGTTAAGTCCCGACACCTGTCATAATCAGCAGCCGAGCTCCCCCGGGCCACAGGACACACTCAAGGTCATGCTGTTTAGAGGAACCCAAGAGGAGGCGCAACAGAGGTCAAACTGTTGAGAGGAACCCAAGAGGAGGAGCAGGAGGGGTCATGCTATTTTGGGGAACCCAAGAGGAGAAACCGCAAAGGTTGCACGTCTAAAGGAACCCAAGAGGAGGAGCAGGAGAGATCACAATATCTAGAGGAACCCAAGAGGAGGAGCAATAGAGGTCACACTGTAGAGGAACACAAAAGGAGGAGCAGGAGAGGTCACACTGTAGGGGAACCCAAGAAGAGGAGCAGGAGAGATCACACTGTCTAGAGGAACCCAAGAGGAGGAACAGGAGAGGTCACACTGTCTAGAGGAACCCAAGAGGAGAAACAGCATCAGCATCATAAATGATCAAATGGAATTCTATCCCTAGACAACTGACTCTCCACCACCAAGTACACCACTTTGTAGGAGTAGTGAACATTTCTGTTTTCTGTGAATTACTCGTCAATGTTATTTTTTATATTAATGACCCCATCATTGGTCATCAACCTAGTGAAGCTTTCTTCAAATCCAGAGACAATTATTTCAATCCTTCCCCCCGACCACCAGACACTTTAGAGTCTGCCAGTGTCACCACAAAACGTTAAAAAACTCAGCGAGATGAACTCTCTTCAAAAATCCCATTTGCCCTTCTGTGTGCTTCTGGAGAACACTCGCTCACTCCTCGCCGACAGTCCAATTTGTTCCTCCTGGCTTGCATTATGGATGGCAGGAGATCCATAGGAACTGTGCAGGCAAGGAGGGAGCGAGGAGAGACAGGACATCAACATGTGGACTACATTTTGCGGCTTCCAGCTGGACGTTGTTTTGACAGCTGACGGGGCCGTGCAATATATTAGGATGAAATGAACAGAAAAGTAACCCCCGACGACCCCCAATCCCAACATCCCAGAATCGCTACAAGTGCTCACAGTCCGCCAAGTAGAAAGCATAGACCTTGGAAAACAATCTGTGTTTGTGTTAGTTTGTATTAGTCTGTCATATGTGACTGGGGCTGGGGGGGGCAAATGCTGCTAAGCATGCAGACCAACTTCCTGGTTATGATGTAATGACTCGCTCTCTCTTCCACGCTCTGTGTCCCAGTCTTTCCTTCTTCCTCTGTTATTCCTTCTTCCTCCATCTTTCCTTCTTCCTCCGTCTTTCCTTCTTCCTCCGTCTTTCCTTCTTCCTCCGTCTTTCCTTCTTCCTCCGTCTTTCCTTCTTCCTCCGTCTTTTCTACTTCGTCTTTCCTTCTTCCACTGTCTTTCCTTCATCCACTGTCTTTCCTTCTTCCTCCATCTTTTCTACTTCGTCTTTCCTTCTTCCTCTGTCTTTCCTTCTTCCTTTGTCTTTTCTACTTCCTGTCTTTCCTTCTTCCTCCGTCTTTCCTTCTTCCACTGTCTTTCCTTCTTCCTCCGTCTTTTCTTCTTCAACTGTCTTTCCTTCTTCCTGTCCTTTCATTCATCTGATCATATTTCCCTTTCTTCACACTGAATCACCAACGCAACAATTACAACTCTCTCCTTCTCTTCTCTCTAAAACCTCTCGTTCTCTCTGTTCTCCCTCTCATCTCTGTCTCCATCTCAGGCTCCCAGCGAACAGCCTGCCCAGGGTTTAGTGAGGAGGAGATAATAATATCTTCTTCCTGGATTAATGGTAAGGGAGACATTAAGCGGGGGCTGACACTCCCAGTAATTAAATGTTCACACGGACGGGTTCAAACACGAGATCCTTCCTACCTATGCTCCTGTTTCCATGGGCCAGGGCCTAGGAGGAGACAAGAACATCTGACTAAAGCAGCCAAACAGGGATGGTTCAGAGGCATTAACATGCACTTTAAATCACTGCTTTGTCATCCAGTGACATTGCAAGGCAGTTATTCACACAATTTCGTGGAATTTTCTTTTCCAAATCGATCAAAATGTTCATAGAATGAAGAAAAGCAATTTGGATCTACATGATCCCAAATGCTAATCAGCAAAGCATATGTTAATTTCACTCCTCTCTTGCTGTGTGGTTTGTTGCAGTGCATTATTTCATAGGGAATGGTCGGAGGCACACTCGAGTATAGGAACATCAGTATCATTATAAAAGATAAAGATAACATGGCATCCCTTGGAAAACCTAAACTCTATTAATATAAGGTTCTGTGAGGGTTCAGTGTCAGAGACCTATAAACCGAATGGCCATTTTGGTCAGTTTCAGGTGTTTCTGAAATCACAACAATGGCTGCATCTACATTGTTTTACTTAGAATTTCTAACAAGATGTGGGGAATCTTCAGCCAATCACCTGCTAACCCTTTACACCCTGTGGCAAGGTTGCCCTGGGTGACCGCGGCAGCGCTAACAAATGGCGACAGGGCAGCAGAGTTTTTATTTTTTATACAGTGTGTGGTGGGGGTTGGGGGGGGGGGGGGGGGGGGGGTTGGCTGGCGTGGCAGAGTGAGTACTTCTAAATATATTTTTTTCCTTTCTTTAACCATTGTGCGACTGCACCGCTTTCACACATTGCTGCCCCTCAGAGCCCGTGACCTTTTCAGGAACACGGGCATGGAGCCTTTCCAGTCACATCTCATATTGAGCACTCTAATGCAGCGGCGAATGAGGCGCTTGTGTTCCTGTTCCCAGTGCCTGCCTGCCTGCAGTAGCCCGGGGCCACGGAGCCTCACAGCACTGTCCACTAATGGCCCCCTGTAATTGAAGAAGCCACTCTCGGACCTAAAGTGACACACACACACACACAGGCGCACAGAGGCGTGTACACACACACACAGACACACACAGACAGACACACACACAAAGACACACGGCCCCAATGCTATGATGGGGTCGGATGGGGGATGAGAGGGGTCAGGGGTGATTGGGGGTGGGGGGGGGGCTGCCCTCAGTGACCCCCCCACCCCCAATAGTACCCACATCGACTCCAGATGACCCTTCTGGTATTACCGAGGCGACAAGTCAACTCCTCTCCACTTCCTGTTGTGGGTTCCTGTGTGTGTGTGTGTGTGGGGGGGGGGGGCTCTCTGGGCCATTGTTCCAGTGACAAGCGGTTCCTGGGCTTCTCGTCATGGGCTAACGCTCCACTGTTTTGGGGTAACCGGGCATTGCCTGTTCACTTAGTGGTGAGGGAGGTGGTTGATCAGAGCGCCCCTATACGTCTCACTTTACTGTACATAAACGCTCATAGGGGAAACGAGGAAGTCATACGACAAGCTTCACGTGGTCTGGTGAACATAAACATGGTTTCATATGGACGGTATGAATGTAGCGAGAGCTACATCAGCCCACAACCTGCCCCTGCTGAACTCTGTTCTGGTTACTCCTATAGTTATATTGAGGAAGGAACGGGAAAGGTGAAATGTGGTGAAGCGGTAACAGTGCAGATTAGGAGGGAGATCACATCCCTTCCCAAGTGATTAAGGAGGCTCACAGTCCCAGATATCATTAGAGCTCCAATCTGTGCCATCTTACCCCCCCCCCCTCCCACCAGCATGTTTTGCAAAGCACCTTGGGTGTTCCCCACACTTGCCCCCGGTAACCCATTACCTAGACGTACGGAGACAAAACGCAGCCGCCACAATGTTGTCCACCGCCGTTTGGTCTGCGAAAACATCTCCGGGGCGACGAGACGACAATTCCCATTAGAACAATGTCACCAGGAAAGTTCTGGTGAATAACGACGACGACCCGGACTACAGCGAGACGGGGCTCTCCTCAGTCACTGTCATGACCCCCTCGCTGACAAAACAGTTTGCGTACCTGCTTAAGTATTACCGGAATTAACACCTCCCTTCCAGGTACAGTAATCAAGACGGTGACAGCCGACAATTAATTAGATCCATCTGCATCGGTGCCTTTCCATAATTAATGTGCTCATTAGCGACGAGCAGATCTCCGCTATGAGTATTCGGGTTGCTTCACACTCCCACCGCTGTGTCTTAACTTACCAACTGACTAGCACAGTTGGCAGATAGCTTGTGTTATGCCTTCCCCGGAACTACACACATTTGAATGGTGACCAAACAGGACAGGCCTCCTGGCTGGCACATAGATGATTGAAGGGATTGTAGGCAATCAGAAATCAACGATGGAGAGTCTCGTCTTCAGCTAAAGTTAGATAATGAGTCTCTTCCTGCACTAATCCTGAGTGTTCAGATTAGTTTGCAACTCACGGGAGTGCTGAACTGCTCAACAGTTGGGGCTTGTTTCTGATGTCAGCACCTAGTAGAAATATTCAAAGCTTCAAGCAATTGGAACCCATCGTACACAATATGGCCTGGAAGAATAGCGAGAATGTAACGTTAACTGGTAAGAAAGTTAAATTCAATGTTTTATGATCGCCTTGTGAAAAACCTAGGGTGATTTGCTGATTTGTTATTAAATGTGGATGCTTTTTATTATTGTTTAGGCAGGGAGAAACCCTGACACATGTAGCCAGAGTACGAAGAAAGAAAGAAGAAAGAAATCTGGTTTAGGTCTACACTGGTATCACAGTCTCTAATTTCCATTGGCTGCTTTCTTGAACGACGTTTGGCATGCGTGTTCGAACATCCACTCAACACAGCAAGTCAGAGCCTAAATGAAATACACCTGTCTGTCTAGGGTGTCTTTGTTTAGTCTGGCAGTGTTACCAGGAAGCATTGTGAGTTTATAAAGGGAATCGGTCATACCTGAAGTTAGTGACCAGTATCGTCCCCTTGACCCTCAAACGCTCCTTGCAGCCCTGTCGCCCCAGCGTGGCGGTTCCCCTCTGTTTCTTCATCCCTCCTCCCCACCTCCTCTCCTGGCTAATGAAGGCCTCGTGGCCCATTGTTATTAAAATCATACCCTTCCCTCTCATTAATTGGGTCCGTAATAAGAAACCCGTTGGATTCATTATTTAATTGCAAGGGCACATTTGGAATACAGTTTCTGAAATGTATTTTTAATGAAAAACACTACATCCTGACCTAATCATATCAACCTTATTTTATCTAATTAAGGATGCAGAAAATCATTAGAGTTTGCAAAATATTAGTTTCAGCTCTGTCGGGTTGCTCCCCTCACGAATACATTTTTTTCCTTGTCTCTGATAAATAGTTAATGAGGGAAAAATGACAAAAATTTGCATGTAGGCAAATTAGTTTAATAGGGATATGTCTTTGCTGAGTTAGGAAAGTGACCCTTTTTTGCACGGGAGATATTGCTCCAATAATTATGAACCAGTGGCACAGCCCATCTTATTTCTGTGAAAAATCGCCAGCCTGAATAATGTAAAAATCATAAAATGTAATAACCATAAAGTTTCATCACGCTGGAAAATGTGTATAATGCGTTAGCATTTTATCAGTTTAATGAAGCCAAATTAGGGACATTATGAAGTATGTTATCTTTTTTTATAAACAAGACCATATCAATAGTATTACTTTACTGATGTCTTACGCTGAAGTTATATCTCAAGAAGTGTTAAATAAAAGGTGGGGGGGACTTTTAAGATGGTGTGGACATTAAAGGTGAGGGGGACATTAAAGGTGAGGGGGACATTAAAGGTGAGGGGAACATGTAAGGTGGTAAAGACATGTAAGGTGGTAAAGACATGTAAGGTGGTAAAGACATCTAAGGTGGTAAAGTCATGTAAGGTGGTAAAGACATGTAAGGTGGTAAAGACATGTAAGGTGGTAAAGACATGTAAGGTGGTAAAGTCATGTAAGGTGGTAAAGACATGTAAGGTGGTAAAGACATGTAAGGTGGTAAAGACATGTAAGGTGGTAAAGTCATGTAAGGTGGTAAAGTCATGTAAGGTGGGAGGATGTTCAAGACAGACATTTAAGGTGGTGAGGAAAGTATATTAATTTCACGTTTGCTTCATATTATTATTTTTCAGGAGAAGTATCGGCATGAACTATATAATGAACGTACATGGAAAGATTGAATTAAAAGAAAGGTTGCTGTAATCCACTAAGATTTAAGAACACAACACTGTGAGGACACAATGCACTTGTCAATCTTTTAACATACTAGAGCACAGATTATACTGGAACGAAGTTGGCCAATGAATGTTAATTATCCACATAAATGAATTTGTGTTCTTTTGATTTGTGGTAGCATCAACCTAATTTGGCTTCAGCACAATGTCTATAGAAACAGACTGCTAACAAAACTTTTGAATCAATCATGTGGTAAAACATTATAGCATTTTCTGACAAGGCAACATTTAAGCGTTCTCTGACAAGGCGGCAATGATCATTGCCTTGGTTGACATGTAGTACAAATCTCTCATCAGAGACTCAGTAGTTTTAGAGGCTGCATAATAAATTAGACAGGGTTGGATCGCTACGTTCTATTTTCTTATCAGCATAAGTCACTTTTTCGATCACTATTCCTAGATCTCACATCGCTAAGGCTACATGTTAACGCAGTGTCATTGCTGGGGAATCCTTGTCAACCGGATCCTGCCAGTCAAAAGACAACAGACGCGATTAGTTCACAACTATTTCATGAGGAATGTCGGTTTCATGCAACTGGAACTTCCAGCATCCTCAACATTCTGAAATGGGGTTGTCCATTTCTAGTTCATAGTAACCAGATGCACGTTGACTTTATAGGGTTGCATGTGTGTGTGTGTGTGTGTGTGAGCGCTTGCATGCACAAGTGTGTGTGTGTGTTGATTGAGTAGTCTTTCTTTAATGAAATATCTTTGGAAATTGGTTTCCACAGACTAATCAGGCAGCCTGCTAGCTGAGTTTCTGTTTTGGTAATTATCTTGTACTAATTAGAATGAAGCTAAAGACCTTTGAGATGAATTCCTTGGCTTTACGAAATGTAACTAAAGAAAAGGTAATGATATAAAATAAGCTTATTCTATGTATGTTCTTAGGATCTAATACATTTGTTAATAAAGTGTCTGCAAAAAGCAAGTAACCTCCTGTACATCTTCACCAGACTTCTTAGTCCCTCTCTTCCAAAAATCCCACCCAGAGAATATTTTTCCTAGGTTACAAAGCCTTGCTGGCATGACCAGCGGTTAGAGACAACCAACCGCAAATGCTGTTCTCTGTTGGATGTAGCAATCTAACTGATTAATATCAATGAGGCCTATTGGCTCATCCGCCCAGCAAGAAAACAACCAATAATCCAACCACTTTGACACTTGAGGGGTGGCAGATTGAGGCGGCCCGGGCGGAAGTGCAATGGACGGCAGAAAAGCCTGGAAACAGAACCGAACAGAACCGAACAGGGCTGAATCCAGCCGAGCCCAGCTTTGCCACCCTCACCCGGTCGCCCATTCGACACGGTTACCGGGAGGACAACGTTCTAATATCTGCTCGTCAGTCGTTTCGGTGGGTGAGGTTAAGGGCCGTCGGGGGGGCAGGGGGCCTCGTTGGCTTACCTTGCGTCTCTCCCCGCTGTAGCCCCTCCAACGCTCGGCCTTCTGGATGACGTAGTCTACTTCCTGGATGGACACCTCCAGGTCGCACGGGACGAAGAAGGCTCCCTCCACAGCGCTGAGGCGCTGGAAAACATCTAGCATGCGTCCTTCATTGTGGAGTCTAGGGGGAAGAGGGGGGGGGGGGAGAACTAAGGAGACAAGCCAGGAACATTTACTGTCTGCAACTCTGCCTTCCTAAAAGGTCACCATGGGTCGTTTGTCAAAACCGGGAACAACAGTGTCCTACAGAGCCCGTCGGTGTCAAAGGTCATGACTGTAACGGTGGTTGCATTTGCTTGTTGGATGCCAAACCCATGTCGCATCCTGCTTACATTAATGTTAACGCTGGCTAAGGTTCCACAAAGTATTATCCTGACCTTTACGACAGAAACTGGCATGGAACAATTAAACCCTATATCGGGTGACCAGTGTAGCGGGCCACGTCCCAAACCTTCTATTTTATGGCATTAAGCGACTCATTCCACAGCCGCTACGCCCGGTTCCAATAGGAAAGTCTGGATGGATCCGTCGATACAAAATAATGCAGATTAGCGAAGAGAAGAAGGCAGACAGATTGGCCGTGGTGTGTGGGAGGCGTGTTCGTTAGAGAGAGAGGGGCGGGATGAGTGGGAGGTCTGGAACAGCAAAGATCACAGGAGACTCCCGGGTCCAGAAGGCGCTTCAAAAGATGGCCGCCAGGGGATTGGCTGCTACCGGTTACTGATTGAGCGGCCGTCTGATGAGGTGGGTCTGAGTCATACAGCCACACCGGAACGTGTATTGATCCAAGTCTAGAGGTGACTGAGCATCACACAGCGAGCTCCCTCCACCAACAACAGCCCACAAAGACACCGGCGCCACACAAACAAACCAAAACAAACGCCTTGGCAACCTTTCCCCCGCCAAAGAGATTCTCTGCAGTCAGGGGGTAATCAGTTCTCAAATAAAACCAACATCAAGGAGAGACAGCAGTATACATGAAGACCAGATAGACAGAGCTTTGAACTCAGCATCCGTCCTATCCAGAACTCAGGGGAGAGCTTGCTACTCGACTGTAGTACTCTGACCCTAGACTTAAGAATAGCTTCATAAGATGTGCTCTTTTCATTCCCTCAAATCTCATCGATGGATTCACCATGTTTCATCGTGGAAAAGCCATGGACAGGCACTGTCTTCTTGGCACAGCCGTTGTGCTATTAAACGGCAGCGGCTAATTCATATTAATCAATCGTGTGAATTACATACATACAGGAAGACTAATGCGTGAATAGATTAGGTAATATCAGACACACAGCGATAACATCAACACCCTCCAGTGGAAAACAGCCTAGGCATCAGGTCCAAAGAGCACAGTGTGACAGACAGACGGGTCCACGGAGGGTTCAGCTCATTCAGCGTGCACGCATGTGTGTACAGTGTGTGTCCCAGACAGCCAGACAGCCAGTCACTGGGCTGAATTCAGACTCATTCAGAAGACTATGGGGACACCAGCTCCCGTCAATCCCTGTAAGAAACGCGAGACCCTGTCCTCTACTCCGGCATGACTCCACTGAACACCGCCACCATCGACGGCACATCTCGCTGCCATTATTTGCGACCCTGTTGTATGTGAGGGGACAAAGAAAACCGCAGAAATATGACCAAAGAAAAATAAAACGGAAAACTTGCAGCCCAATGAATCAAGGCTGCCTAAAATGTAATTAAAAAAGGATAACAGTTCATTCTATCTATACATATAGCCCGGGGTGTTTTTTTTTTAAATAGGTCACGAGCTGTGTCAGAGCTCTCCCTCTGACAGCCAATAAGAACGTGTAACCCATAAAATGATCAGCCCTCCTCAGCCTTGTGGCCTACATTCAGCACAAGCCTCCCGCAGACTGAGTGGCAGAAATCATTATTACGGGCTGCTGTTTTAATATTGTCCCTTTAGCTCAGAGCCGATAAGCGCCCCGCTAACGGAAGACGAGACGGTTCCTTCCTCCCCCCTCCCCGACTGATTTCGAACTGATTAATTCAATAGAAGATTTCTTACATTTTGGAGATGTTAATGGGATCCGGTCTAATTTCCCGGCCTCAAAATCACACACCTTATGTGCTGGTGTGTGGTTCCGTGATTTGTTTTTATTTCTCACACACACACACACGCACAATGTTATTGCCTCCATCATCACAGACACGGAGAAAATTAGGAAGATCTTTCCACTGTGTGAAAAAAAAAACCATCCATTTTGGAAATGGCTGGAGTAGAGGTTAATAGACTGGATTAAACCACGCCTCCAGCCTCTCAGGTACAACAATCCCTAGGCACCACCCACAGGCCTTCCTTCATCATCCATTGGAAGGCACCACTCTCTCAGGCCAATTCCACATCACAGGCATTTTCTCCAATGGACAAGGTGAATCATGGGAAACAGCTTCGCGAAGCGCTTTGAAGAACCCCTACACCGCAAACACCACGAGGGCCACGGCCAATGTTCCAGTAGTGGCGATCTGATAGGCTCCCTCTGAAGGGCGCCTTAAACGTTGCTCGAGCGTTTCCCGTTCATCCGCTGTGGCGGCAGGGCCCTTGAACATGAACGCGTGATCAACCATGCATATCCACGCGCCGTATCTGGTGATTTCATCATCACAGGCACGCCTCAATGTTCACGCTACGCAAAAACCCATTTACCTAGCTGGGAATTGGCCACGCTGTGGATGCTCTCCTAGCAACTGTGAGCGGCGTTCAAATCAACAATCGCGTGTGGCAGTTGGCTTTATGCATACGTAATTGCATGAGACTCTAAAATCACAACCGATTAGATCAACACTTGCTTTTTGCGGACCGAGAGAACACGCACGCCCACGTATCGAGGTGGTCGGGGGCGGGAGTTATTTTGGAGCGGGTGCAGGGACTGGTGGCCAGGACTGTGAGTGCTAGAGAGGGTGCTTGTATTTCATTGGCAAGGTGTCCCCAGAGGCGGGACCATCCAAAAATACCCCAATGTTAATGATTCCTAATTCGCTACTCCCTCTTCTAGTGTGTTCCCCCATTGTTGTGACACTTTTCAGCCACCAGGAAGGTCAGAGAAGGCGGACTCAACGTTGTCACAGAAGCCCAATGTGACAGGAGCTGGATCCGTGTCTGGTCCAGAAACGGTCTGTTTTCCAGGAACCGAGACGTAGATGTTTCCAACACTGATGGGAGATGTCAATACTGCTGGAGCACTAACGAAGCCACAGCACACACATAATGACACCACACCCGCATGGCTAGATCGTAGGTGGGCCGGGGACCCGAGCAGTTAGAGTGAGAGTCACTAGATCAAAGTGAAACATCTGTGGTTCTGTCCTTGGGTGAGGCAGTTAACCCCAGGTCCTCCCAGGTCGTTGCAGTAAATGAGGATGCGTTTTCAGTCAACTTACTTGTATTAAGAAAACCATATGGTGGGACAATAGGACATTACCCAACGGTTCAAACTGTTCTGACCTGAGGAAGTACAGGTACAGAATGGTGGTGGACAGGAGGAAGAGGACGGAGTAGATGAAGACGGTGATGACCACGCCGGAAGCCCCCGACTCCACCGTCCGATGGAAATGCCAGTAGAGTTTGGCGGCGTCCGCCACAGGAGACCCGGGGCTGTAGGACAGACGCTGGAGAAAGATGTAGCACAACACAACCCTCAGCTAACCCTACATCCACTACACACACACACACGCACAGGGAGATGCATCCAGGCAGAAGACGGCACAACATATCAACAATGAAATCGACAGGCAATAACAGAGGCCAAGAGAAACCTGGCGACTGCATTTGGCTGGACGTGCATTTATCAAGGACCTTTGTGGTATTACATTCTGTGAGGAAATATTATGCTGTGATTTCATCTCTTCATTAACAACCATATGATTAACCATATGATGTGATTGGACATTACACCTAGGATATGATTGTATATATTACACACATATTGGACTTCACCTCGGATTGTAATATATATTCATTTACGGTTGATGGTGGTTATTGAAGCAATAGACCAAATATCCAGGGAGAAATATATTACCCAGGTGCACTGCTGGGCTTGTAAATAGCCCTTTGTCAATCGGTCGGTAACTGTTTACCATTCTGGGATATCATTTCAAAACGGTTGTCACAAAGCCAAAAGTAACTATTCTTTTTTCTTTTTATTTCTTTTTTTTGGGGGGGTGTTTAACTTCTAAAGTCACTTTGCAAAGATAAAGTCAACTTCCTATTTAAAGTGAGCACAAGTGTCCAAGTTATTTTAAGTGACTTACCCCCAGGATGGCATCCACTGCAAAGACCGCCAGCGGGTCCAGCAATGTCCACACTCCCAGAGCCATGATAAAGTTTGACGTGAAGGAGGGGAGTGAGCCAAACGCTAGCTGACAGGCCCATCTGATCAACAGCAGGAGCATTGTTGCGGCGTTCAAGGTCAGGGGTCCCACCACCACCATGGCCAACTCCTCGCGGGTATGAAGCAAGGAATTCTGGTAGACCAGCTCCACGGTGTGAGCATAGAACTGGAATCTGTAGAGGGAAGGAATTAGAGTACAGGGTTACCCCACATCCAGGCCGAGGGGCAAACAGCCATTAAAAAAAAAAAAAACAGGAGTCACTGGGGAATAAATATATGTATATCATATACAGCATAGGCCAACTAAATCATGAAGACATTCAAATCCAGTTCTGGAAAAAATTAAGAAGCGGTCTCTTAAATCTTTCCAGAGCTGTGAGTATAAAAAATATTTATTAGTATTGTCTTCATGTGCATCAAACCCCAAAACATTGCAGAATATGGTGGGAAATATTAATATGAATGAAACGCAATGCAACAAAAGATGATGGATCTGCCATTCAATGAATCGTAAACCCGCCAAACTTCCAGCATACAAACTCAGGAGTTCGGACGGAAAGGTACCGTGTATACTGTACGCTCAACAATTCACATCAAGCCTCATGAGCTTCTTAATCTACCATCGGCGAGTAGTGCTTGTGTTAAGGGAGCGGTGCCTGTTTTGCCCATTAATTCCCGTGTGGTTTTCTAGAATCTTCGCACTCTCAGCCACTCTCCATTACTCGTTTGGATGGCACATTTGTGCTCCTCCTGATCCAACACCACACTACGCTAACCCCATGGCTTGCAGTCCTCCTAACAATTCCTCTATTCCTCTCCATCTAGTGTGTCTTCAACAGATGTCTTCCAAATCCATGACAACTTTTACAATTCAGTGACTACAATAAACGGTTTCCTGTGATCATAAAAGGTCATCTTGTAGCCATGTGATCAGAAACAGTCATCCTATAGCCCTGTGATCAGAAACAGTTATCCTATAGCCCTGTGATCATAAACAGTCATCCCACAGCCCTGTGACCAGAACCAGTTATCTTATAGCCCTGTGATCATAAACAATCATCCCACAGCCCTGTGACCAGAACCACCAGTTATCGTATAGCCCTGTGATCATAAACAGTCATCCCACAGCCCTGTGACCAGAACCAGTTATCTTATAGCCCTGTGATCATAAACAGTCATCCTATAGCCCCGCAATCCTATATCCCTAGATTTTAATTGCCCATACCTGTGGTTTGTACCGGGTGTTACAAATGAAATGCTCACGGTAATATGTATTGTTGACAAAGACTTTCCATGTGCAGTTGGCCACGGTAACAGTGATGAGGTCATTAGCGTGAGCCACGGAGGGGTGGCATGTCTGATGGGCATGTGGTGTTCCCTAATGACGGGGTCCGAGGGCTGGTGTGATACGTCGGAAAAGTGGCTCCTAGCCACCTGACTAGGGATGACGCGTGTGTGACTGTGAGGGAGAGCGCGCGCGTGTGTTGCGCGTGTGTGTGTGAGGGTGAGTGCCGGGGGGTGTTGGGAGAACCACGTGGGGCCTGAGTGAGTGTCTGGTTCCTGAAGGGAACTTTGCCGCCCACTGATGTCCCAGAGGCATTATGGGGGTTGGGGGGAGGGCAGGGGGGCGAGAGGGGGGAGGCTGTCCGCAGACTGCCGGAGATGGACACGGAGCTAGCTGTGCTCCCACACTGCCCATTACAGGGACAAATGCTCAGAGCGGGAAGCAACCGGACATGTGGAACCTGTCATCCGCTGGTGGGCGGTGACCCCCTTGATACCCCCCACCCCTAACCCCCCCACCCCTCCACTTGGCTATTCTATGATTTAATGCTTATGTTTGTTTCCTGTAAAAGTGAGCTTGTAAGCATATTCACAGTCACTTGCTTTAAGTTTTCAACATTAAATCAACAACATGTGCTGTGGGGATAGAACAGCCTCTTCATGGCAACCTATTCCGCTGGTTACAAAACACTGTGTACAAAATAAGAAACAATACATTCTTTCCAGATAATGTTCAGGGACCATATGACTGCATGTTGAAATCAATGAAATCTCCCAGATGGTTGAATTAATGCTCAGACAAGTCTTGTTAAACTGTTAATGGGTGGATTTTTAACGTGTGATGGTTACACTGTATGCAGTTTGTGCGTGTGTGCATGCACACACACACACACACACGCCCTCTGTTGCACTGTGCAAGCCATCACCTCCTCCCTCTCCTCTCTTTCCTCCCTTTCCTCTCTTTCCTCCCTCTCCTCCCCACACACACACACACACACACACACACGCAGCGGAGAGAGGATATCAAAGGAAACCCACTCACTTGTTGACAGGAACTGCGATGGCCTGGAGGAAGAGCCACTGGCTGCAGTAATGCAGGTAGAGCCTCACAAACCAGATCAAAGCCAGGAGCGGCATAATGAGGCCGGGCCCCACCACCGCTGAGGCGGCCTGCCGGCACCGGGACCAGCGCGGCGGTGACAGGCCCAGCTCGGACGGGAGCATGCGGAGGGCCAAGCGGGCGCGCTGGGTAGCCACGCTGCCGGGGACGCCGGCCGGACCTCTGACGGGCCTGGAGATGACGACACACAGTACATAGTCTGGGGGGGGGGGGGGGCGTACGCGGAGCGACACATACAACAGGCCGCGTCTGCCTCATCAGACACTCCCACGTGGGTTTATTCCCTTCCCAGCCCGGTTCTGTCATTCCCCCTCCCCCTCGTTCATTCCCTCTCTCCCTCTATCTCTCACTCAATCTCTCTCCCACTCTCCCTTTCTCACACCCGCTCGCTCTCCCCATCTCACTCTCTACCTTTACCTTCCGCTCTCTCTCTCCACATCTAACACTCTACACTTCCCTTTCTCCCTCTCTCTCTTCCCCCCTCCCTCCCTCTCTCTCTCTCTTTCTCTCCCCCACTCTCACGTTCTCACACCCACTCCCGCTCTCCCTCTCTCTCCCTCTGCATGTTTTCCCTCCTCACAACCCGGCTCCTGCTCAGCCATTCTCTTTCATATGGAGGGGACAGATGGAGGGTTTGGGTGGTGAGCAGGGGAGCGGTGCTGGGCCAGTAATGACCTGGCATGCAGACCTGGCAGGCCACATTAGGACAGGACTGAGAACATAAGAGTTCCTCTCCACAGGGCTCTAGTCTCCCTGCCCTTCTCCATACCTCAGCTCACACACACACACACACACACACCGACACAGACACGCATGGGCAGAGACACGACGCATCCCCTTTGTCGGAGGGAGTCACATAGCAGGGCGAAGGTGCATCCTATTGGTTCTGCCGGCAGTGGGCCTGTGGACATCAGCAAGACAAAACCATCTTTCTGTTCCCAACGATGCTTGGTATTCACTTTGTAGTGTGTACCCAGGGAAAGGCTTTGAATATAACGCCTAAAGAGGGAAAGCCAGAAGAAACAATTGTTTCCCCTCTCCCTTTCGCGCCCTCCCTCCACCTTATCCAAATGAACTGGTTCAAGTGAAGTGGAGCATAACTCACCCAAGATGAAGTCATAGGATGTTGCTGGTAATTTCCTACATCAAGTCACAATAACCTGAAAGTGATCATCAACCCAACCCTGGAGGAAGACACTCTGTGAAGTGTTAAATTATTTGTGTTCAGTTCTCAGGTTTTTACGCAGATAAACACGAGAGATCCTTCAAGTTTTTTTCTCTTCTTTCCACGTGGGAATGCTCGCTTTCATTGAGAAAATGCCCAGTCAACAGTTACAGACTGTGGATAAATATTCAAGCAGCGTTCTGAAACCAACTGGTACAGAGAGGATAAACTCTGCAGCGTACAAGTCAATTACTGGTCAATTTAAGAGTGGAAGGAGGGAATGTTGGTGCAGCTTTGATTGTTTTTCTCCTGCATGTTGAGAATGCATACGTGAAAAACATTTTCAACAGTGGATTCAAGCAGAATAATAACAAATGTGCACAGACAAAAAGCTTTCTCAGTGTACATAGTTGTCTAGCAGATACTTCGTGTTGGGTTGAAAAACCTAGTTGGATGCTGCATGCTGTGAGTTTTTGGTGCACACGTTGTTTCTATACAAATCTAATTTAACAGTTTCTATACAAATCTAATTTAACATTTTAACATTTTAATTTAATATTAAAAAATACCATCTCATCATCTAAGGCCTTGTCAGGACTGCAGCTTGTGTGGCACAGAAAGGCTTTCAGCAACTCTGCAAAAGTGAAAATTACACAGTAGACAAAACAGTTATGTGTCACAGACACCGGCAAAATGCTACCCTATTCAAAAGTATTACAGAGGAACTGCAATTATAACCAGACTCCAATCTTTCATGTAATCAACATATTGTGTATGTATGATTAGGAATGTTTACTGTTACTGCCCACCCTGTTACTGACCCCAGTTTACTCTTCACCCTGTTACTGTCCACCCTATCACTTTCCACCCTGTTACTGCCTGCAGGTTACTCTTCACCCTGTCACTGTCCACCCTGTCACTGTCCACCCTGTCACTGTCCACCCTGTAACTTCTTTGACGTTGTTGTGATTTTAATTTTAAAAAAGCACAACATTTGTGGAACTACCTTGCAAAAAACAAAGAACATCTCTCTCTCCATTATCGCATGGACACGGAAGCCTTACTTTTTAAAAATAGCAAAATAGCATAAAGTAAGCAGCAAGAAGGGACATGTATTAAGCCTTTAATTTGGCATGGGTAATGACGGCAGTACTGTGAGGAAGATAGTGTGCCGTGGAGTTGAAAGCTGATTTATGTGGAGATGGCTTCAGGGTTCAAGGCAGGAATGAAGGTAACCCTGAGAAATATTACCCCCCAATCCCCCCCCAGGTTAATGCTCTAAATCTGGGGACACTTAAAGACCGGACTTATCCTTTATTTTGTGGATTAAGTTATTTGCTGTCAGTTTCTATTTTTTTTATTCGGGCCACGGGCATTGTTTTGCAAATGCGCCGAAACCACTTTTTTCCTTCTTAAGCCCAATCATGGCGGAAACAAATTGTATTAGAAAAGAAAGTGAAGAGAAATGCTTGCTACACACTTGCCTGAATGGGCCATGTTACTGCTTTTGCACACAGGGAATGCATATCGGTGTTGGGAATCAAACATACTTCACTAAAGTGGAAGGAAGACCAACTGGCTCAGAGAACAGACGTCTTTGTTTACGTTCAACATCAATGCCTAAACAAGAGAAACAGTTTCCATATGTCAGGTATGTCTGAGGTAACAGCATCACTTATGGAGGACTATTTAAAATCCTCAAAGATCTTCCTTATTATCCAATTAAGGACCACAATTCTGTAGCCACGCAGTCACAACAAAAGACAGGAATTCACAGAGGAAATGCTAAAACCAAAGTAGCGTACCAGTTCCAGCGAAGGGCCAAGCCAGCCACAGTACCCAGGGCCTTCGTCCCCCCACCAGTGTATTAGAGAAAAACATTCTTAAACGAACGCTTTGACTTCCAATGGTATAGCAGTTACACTCACTTTACAAGATTTAAAGGCAAATATCAAAAATCCCCAACAAAGTATCTTTCTAACTCCCAGTTTTCAAGCAACCCCCCCCCCCCCATTTTGTTTAACTCAAGCAGTGTCACTTAATACAAGCATCAAGTCGCAGAGCGATGGAAGGAAAGCGGTGCTTTGGCGGTGATTGATGGTAAATCGCGGGATTAGCAATATCACAGTGTATGCCTTCTTCATGGCAGCGTGTTTTATACAACACATCCAAAGTGTGCCAGAACTTCAAGGAGGATTTCACAGGCCTGTACTGAACTGAGTTACAGTACCTGGGTCTTTGAAGTGATAGAGAGGGAATCCATGGCTGTCTCTTCCTCAGAGGCTGATGGGCTTTTTAAGTTAAGGGTCGTCACTCCGCTCCTCCACAGCCCAAGGCTCCTTTCCAGTGCATAGCACACATGCAATAGAGTGGGATTTAATTTATACTCTACTGAGTACACTAAGATTATGACCTATGACCTTATTGACAACAGAACAAACATGGAGTAGTAGCGGAGATTATGACAGTGTGGATCTTTGGAAAGGTCCTGGTAAAACACAAGCTTATCGAATCTAGGGCACAGTGTTTCCGAAAGACTTTTCCCATCCTACTGACAATAACTAGGAACCATGTCAGCAAAGCAGGGCATGCAAGCCATGACATGACATCACAGTGTACACATCAAGCCTTCGTAAAGATGGAGTTACATATGGACATATCTACTGTAGGTTTGCTTTCTTAATCAAAAACGTTATGAACATCCTCAATGCACTGTTCAATAAAGTATATGAAATGTTAATCCTACATTTTAGCAGAGGTGGCATTTTTCTATAAGCACCTAAGAAGCATGTTAAAAGAAAAGTAAAAAAAATTACACAACGGTAAGCCTGGAGGTTTGGATAATTGAGTCATTTTAATATTGTCTTATAAGAAGAAGCTTTATTTGTGTTTTTTAAGTACTTAAAAATGTTTTAGAGGTTTAACTTTGCTTTTTTTTACTCTGAACCCCTACAATTACTCAAGCATCTTTGCATTTATAGGCTGCCCTCTTTAAAGGATGCTGGAAAACTGAGATACACATAAATTAGTTTCATTGAGAAAATGAGAAAGCAGTAGGTATTTGGGGTGTAGTAAAAGATAATTATGGCATCATGACTCAGCTGTAGAATTGGAATACATCATATAATTAGAATAGTGTAATCCCATACCGCCAGATGAGTTAAATTATTTGCTGTTTAGAAGAACTGGGAGACTAGGTTCTCTAACCTAATCAAAAGTAGTGAACAAATGTGTTACACTTAGTTAGGAGGCCTTGTTTGACTAATAGCTGCCTAGGCCTTTTTAAGGCAGGGAGGAGGCTTTCACATGCAAGGCAATTTAAAAAGAACACTGGATGTTCAAGTTCTGGCAGAGATTACGGTCAGAAAGGCAAAGCTGAAGACGACGAAATAAAACCATGACAACCAGCCTGTTTGTCTACCTGAGGTAGCCATACTACAGCGTTTTTAAAACCAAAAATGCAACATGTGGCATTTTATAGACTTTACTGACTTAGATTAAGACGTGGAAATGGCAGGTCCCATAGCGATCCATAAACAGCGCTGGGAACATTAGAGCTCCTGGGATCAACAAGCCAACCAGGGGCCTCCCTCACCCCTTATAAAACATACATAAATACACCAAGCAGGTTGCTTTCCATCGCCTAGCTAAGTACGATTTTGACCTTTAAAAAAGTATCCAGTGCTTTGTGGTGTGGTAGCACAGCAGTTTAAGAAACGGTCCGATTAAGGCAAGGTAAACAACTAATCACAAGTGGTCGGGAGAAATCTATTTGGGTTGGGCACTCTGGGAGGCCCCTGGAGAGCTGCACCAGTACTTGTCACAGGCTTCATTCGCATTGTGACCTTGTCTTTGTAACTGCAGGACAGCATGTGAAAGAAATAAAAGGAAAGAGAGATGCTAGAGAAAGACAGAGAGAAAGCGTGCAGCCACGAAGAGTGAGAGCGGGGAGACAGGAAGGTCTCTTAAGACACTCCCGGTATCTGCGGTCGCGTGTCTCTCTACTTCTCTCTCCCTCTCTGTCACCCTCCCTCTCCCTCTTTTTCTCCCACACTATGATTTGAATTTGAATTGCTTTATTGGTAGGAAAAACATTGCGTGGACATTGGGCGAATGTAAACAATATACAGTTATTAAATAAAGCAATACACATAAGTGATATGTTAAGAAACAATAGAATAGAATAAGAGTACCAACTAAAATGACTTTCATAGAATAATTGGGAAAAATATTCATATTATCATTTCACTGAGAATATTATTAGTATAATTTCACTGGGAATGTTATTAGTATAATTTCACTGGGAATATTATTAGTATAATTTCACTGGGAATATTATTAGTATCATTTCACTGGGAATGTTATTAGTATAATTTCACTGGGAATATTATTAGTATAATTTCACTGGGAATATTATTAGTATCATTTCACTGGGAATATTATTAGTATCATTTCACTGGGAATGTTATTAGTATAATTTCACTGGGAATATTATTAGTATAATTTCTGTTTCTCTTAGTTTTTTCTCTCTCTCCGTCCCTCTCTCGTTAAGGCTCAACATCAAGTTAGGTTCATAAAATCGCAAATGCAAAACTCACACACTTACATATAGTCAGGAAAGGCTAACAACAGGTCAACCAGCGAGTACTAAGAGAGCGTGCTTTGGCTCAAACTGACAATGGCCAAAATGGTCAGCCAACATCATGTTCAAACACACAAACACGTCTATCAGACGGCTGATAAAATCAACTGTAACAGCTTGTCAGCTTATTAGAAGACCAACTCGCCAGCCATGTTTTTCTAATAGAAAGTCACAGTCCGTGTTTGTTTGGACAAGATGAGGTCGTTGCAAGTACTGTATGTTTTCACTACAGTACATTAGTTAGTTTGCCTCTGTCATGTAAGAGTCACTTCCCTCCAAGAGTAATTTATTGTTTTATTAAAAAAAAAAGAAGAAAAAAAGAACTCAGGGAACTAGTCGAACGAGTCAAACTTTTCCGGGTGTTTATTGATTTGGCAATCTTTTTTTTCTTTTTCAAGACATCCGGGGAACATGAGTGGCCGGGTGGCCTCACCTCTACCCCCGCCTTCCGTGCACTACGCACGCCTCTTCTCTTCATGTTCAGTCCCTCTCTCTCCCTCCCTCCGAGGCCCCACGGAGCGGGAAACGCAGCTCACCAGCCCGGATCAGACGATCCAAGACTTGCCAGGCCTAGGAGGCCCTATAACTGATCGTACGCCCACCGGTGATGGGCCAATGGTGTCAGGGCAGGGGTCTTGCCCGTCACGGAGCTGACAGCTCTGATTTCCATGAAGCTGGAGCCACCTCTAGCACGACCCGGAGAGGTGAAGGCAACATGTGTGCCCAGGCCACGGGCAGGGCCACGGCAGACGCATCCCGCTCTTCTTCCTGCCTCTCGGCTGCGGCGAAGGGCCCTGGCGAACTGGGGTGGCTGACCGCTCACCACCTCTACACACAATTCCTCTGAGGATTATGTCAGATTTGATTGACCCCTGAAAGTTCGGGAAGCGAGCGCGTAGCGCAGAACGTCGGATTGTTGAGGCTGGATGCTGTTGTTTCAGGTGTCTCGGCTTCTCCGCTCTCGAACATCAGTTCCTCTGCGGCTGCTGATTGCATCGGTGTAATTCTTCTCACTTATCTAATGGAAACTGCGATTGAAACAAGTTCATTTTTAGGAACTATACGTGTGTTTCAAAAAGTCATTTGAAATGACAATACAAATTCACCCCAAACCTTATTCATTTCTTTTTTTTCCCATAACAAAGGTAGAGCTGAGGCAAATCGGGTTGTCCCCCGTCCTGTCATTTGACGGAAGCCTTTTCCTGACGCGGCCGTATTTAGCTTGCCTCTCATGTGGACATGCAAGCAGCCGGAGAGACGGGCAGAGTGGCACCTCGCCATTCCCAGCCAGGGGAACGGGTGGAAGAGGAGCATGGATCTACAACCCGCCAGGCCGGAGGGGAAAAAAGGTCATCGTGATCCCGGCATCCTGGCAACTCCACAGAATCCAGGATTGAAACAAGTTGCGGGTCTTACAAATATTTTTTATATTTCCGTCGTGCCTTATGGACAGCAGAATACAGCATTTGGTGTTGTGCTGCAACAGTGGAAACGGTAAATTGATGGAAGAATTAAATGAATGTAAGATACATGTAGAACAAAACCAAGAGATCCTGCACTGGTTCAACGATGTGCTAATGGGTCATAAAGACTATATTATTCATCATAGTCCCTTTACCAGCACTGACACAGCTGCCTGTCAATGTGTGCTTGCTACTGTTCCAAAAATATAAATGAAACACATTGAAAATGACCTTAATGCTAAAGCCTACCACACAGTAACAACTAGCATAATCTACTCATACCACTTCATTCTAGTTTAAGATAAGCACAGATAAGAAAACAGGCCTGTACAAAGCTATGAGGCAGTAGACAGTGACTGGAAGTACAGCCAAGACAGTGGCATCATGGTTTGGCCTCTGGAGGCAAAGGGTGTCGTTACACTTGCCTTATCTCTTTCCCTTCCCTCTAACAGGAAAGTCACAGATATAATTGATATGAGATTTAGGGGGTACATTTCAGTGTAATTAGAGTCTTGATAATTGGGCTAATTAGATCTAATTGTTATGTGAGAGTGAGTTTGATTAAAACAGGTTTCCCCAAAACGAGGGGAAAAAATTATTTAGTTGCTTAGACATTGCTGAGACACCCTCAGCAGTCTAATTAATGCACAAACATACACAAACAAATTGAAATACTAAAACACATTTTAGATTGTGGACAAGCATGTTTTCTGTAAGGGGCAGTAGTCCTGATCAATACAGTTGACTAAAGAGTACTGTTTCCATATGAGTACCAACCCTGCATGATTACTTCCCCCTATGAACTTCCCCCTAAGACAGTTCCTGTATGTGTATGAGTACTGTCACAGAATGAGAACTGTCCCTGTATAAGTACTCTCTGCATATGAGTACCATTCCTAGACGCATCCTGTACCTGAATGAGGACTTTACTTGAATGAGTACTGTCCCCGGTGTGAGTATGTTCCTAAATGAGTACTGTCCTGAAAGATTACTGTCCCGTATGAGTACTGTACTGTCTCCATTGATTTAACGGTTTCACTGTTCCAGCACGTAAGAGGACTCTGATAAGTAATATTGTCTTTATGATCCATTAGCACACAGTGGGACTAGTGTAGGATCTCTGTTGGTTCGGTTCGCAATTTATCTTCCATTCATTCAATCTCCCATCAATTTAGCGGTTTCACTGTTGCAGCAATAAATGCAGCATACTGCTGTCCAAATGGCATCATTTTTCCAATTATTTTTTTTCCTTTATGAGACCCGCAACTCAAACTGTTTTAAATGTGGATTCTGTGGAGTTACCAGGATGCCGGGAACACAGTGACCTATTTACCCCTCCAGTCTGGTGGGTTGTGGTTCTGATGCAAATGTAACCCGGCCCGGTCACTCTCCAATGAAAAAACAATGGAACGTGCCTTTTGCTCTCAGCGGATGAGAAACAACCCAGCGATGAGATACCAAGAACCTGGAGAAGCCAGGGGGTCAATGACTTCATACAAAAGATACGCAACAAAATACTAAACACAGTTCTTCATTTGGAAATGGCGAGACACACTCTCCCAATGCTTTTGGTTGCTTGGAATAGGTAGAAAAGGGGTTGCTATATTTAAATGATGAAAAAAATATGTACACAAAACCCTGAAATAACAGTTTAAATATGTACATTAAAATGTTGTTGTTTGACTTTAAAATAAGATTTTCAAAATGTGGTGTTTAGACAAAAGAAGAAAAAAATATGTATTATTTAAAATGTCTCATTACTACAGATTTTTTGTTATGGTCACTTCTGTTCAGTGGCCTATTCAAATGCAAATAGATGTATATCTATTTTTAGCTACTATTCACAATGCTTGGATTCTCTATAAAGGACACATTATCCATAGAGCTCACAAACTAGGCAACACTTGTGATAAAGCTATAGTTTAATTCTACATGTGATGTTCAAGCGGCGAGCCTGTGTACCAACATATGTAGCATGTTGCTTTGCAATTTAACCGCTAATACAAGGGCATTCATATCAGATCTATCTCCAGTGAGGGTGCATTCAAGCCTTCTACAGCTACACCATCCCAGTGTCCTGGCAAGATTAAGAACCAGTTTTGCCTGATAACTGGTATTTGTATTTGGAAGGCTGATATCCTAATCTATGTGCCGTTGGAATTCCACACAAGTTCTAATTCTAGGCTAAATGATCATGATTACTCACCGCAATCGAACATTTCCCAGGCCAAGTATAATGAAATATTTAAAAAACGTATCTGGCATCAGACAGAGACTGTCAGCGATTGCGGCTAACATTTCCATATTCACATTTCAGTTATATAAAAAAGTATTCCTAAACTCTCCCAAACATACAGGTACACTCAGGACAACAAGCTGTGTTCAATTGTAGCTTTCGCATCGTGATCGTTCGATGCAATATTAGTCCGTTGAAATATGTTTACTTTAGGAAAACTTGCCGCAATGCTATTCAGAAAAAAATTGCAAATGCTATCCAAATCAAATTACAACACCAATCAAATAGGGATTTTATGCTCGCGTTCTTCGGAGAAAGGTGCTTACTTCAAATAAGGTGAAGGGACGGCATGTGTCTTTCATGTTTCTTCAAACATATCAACCGAGCAGGAAAACCTCCTGAAAATCATTCCTCGCCTACTTTCATAGTCCTTTCATTTGCCTGGAATTGACTGCTATTGTCAATACCTGCACTTTAGAGCATTGTGATTTTCTTTGAACTGGTAATTTGTGGTTTATGGCTATTATCATGCCACATATGTTTTGGGCAGAGTCGTGTTTGAGGTTGGCAACCAACAGCTTACTTTTGATATGCAAATCAGAAGGGATAAAAATGAGGAGAATATAATCAAACCCTAAGAAAGGGAAAGGTGAACCAGATACGGCCCCATCGAGCTGACACTTCAAATGTAAAACATTATCTATGTAGGCACTGCTGTATTATGAACAGTACACAGCCTTCAAAGTAGTTTATAATCTGTAATCTGCCAGAAAGTGTAAGTCATTTATTTCTGGTTAGAAACTGTAGAGCAGTTCATTAAGATGAACAGTGAATTTGTCTTTAGTGGCGATGCACAGCTTGTTTGTTCTCCCGAGGATAACCGATATTCTTGCAGAATTAATATCCAGCATTGTGTATTATTTTATAGGGAATCTCTTTGTCAGTTTATGATGCTGCAGTTTAGTATGTTAAATATAGTCTTGGCAATATTGTTTAAGCTTATTCAATGTGCCTTCTTAAACCAAACAGGTTAAGCTGAAGAGGATGTGAAACTTAAAGTTCAATTATCCATCATAATACAGTAGCTTATGTTTTGAGTACTTCTTTTTACAGTATACAGAGATTTTGATCATTTGAAAACAAGACTCTGATCAGCGGATTCAGTCTCCTGTGGCTCTCTAGATGGCAGTAATATCCCTTAATCCCCCCAATATCAATGTACACAATCTGCAAAAAACCCACAGCTCCTGAACAAGCCAGTACCGATGACATCATTACAGTAAGAGCAAAACTGTTAACAAACCATAACACTATGCTCATTCGTCAGACGGTAAAGACCTCAGGGGCTAGACATGAACAGCCCAGTTCAAGTCAAATACACCTGCAGGACTGTTTAAATACAATGGGCAACAACATATGAGTGCCTGTGCATGCTTTGATGTAACAAGAACAAGATTGTGTACCATCTAGACAGATAGATCATACGTAAACACAGAACCAGCTGTCAAGGACATGAGAGCCTTACTGGGCATTATAAACCAAGTCCATGATATGATGTCAGAACCACTCTTAGCCATTGTATATTGACCATATTCCATTGTGTCCAGGTAGTCCATGACATAATGTCAGAACCAATATTAACCATTGTATATTGGCCATATTCCACTGTGTCCAGACAGTCCATGATATGATGTCAGAACCACTCTTAGCCATTGTATATTGACCATATTCCATTGTGTC
>JACXGK010005392.1:0-33175 GCA_016801125.1 Novumbra hubbsi | reverse complement strand
CCCTGATTTCCACCGTACTGGCACCGCCCTGATTTCCACCGTACTGGCACCGCCCTGATTTCCACCGCACTGGCACCGCCCTGATTTCCACCGCACTGGCACCGCCCTGATTTCCACCGTATTGGCACTATCGTTTCATTTAGAATTTCTGGACGGAGTGAAACATCAAATTTAATAAATATATTTGTATCTGATGGAATGGTGCCCTCCCTGGAGGGCTGCGCTGTAATTTAATATGTGTGCAATTAGGAAGTGTTTAATTAATTGACATTTAAAATGGACCTCGTTTCAGCCCACTCATGTCACTTGGTAAGTCCTCGCCAGGGTTTGTCAACATGCTCATAGTTGATATAGCCTTTCCTCACTGTGTGTGTGTCCTCTGACACGCAACTGCATTTGATTCGTTTTCAAACAATTCATAATGGATAAGTTGAATGAATAATAGAGGGAAAATTATTTTGCATAGCATCACACTATGAATGTGTTATGACATGTTTATGATTTCATAAGAAAATTGGGGTAGTGCATGTCACACCAGGTCTATGTCAGCCTTTATAAGCACATCAATCCAAGAACAACGGAGCTGACTGAAACGGGCCAGCCTCCTTGATTATACCTTCAACCTCTTACATGCGGACCCAGAACTTAATCAACAGCTCTGACTTTAGTTCCGGTTTTACCGAGATTAGGATGGAGATATAAGGGAATGAGACGCCGTCTGTAAGCCTGACTGATTGACTCACAGCATTTGTACGACATGTTTTCCCAAATCAAGGGATTGAATGGCAGAGCAGGATAAGACCTTTCATTAAACAGGTGGCCCCCTGACACTAGATAAGAACTGAGGATAAAGCTTCCAATCCCGCAGATATAGAGATGTGGTCTTTGAAGCAGGGTTTCCAGAGGCAGCGTGACACACTGGGACCGAGACATATAAAATGGTGAAACCTGAACGTGAAGGATGTGTGCGGACTGGGAGAGGACCGGGTGGAGGTTAACAGCCTTGTGCTTGGTTTTTGTGAGGAGAGGAACTCCGTAATAGGCTGGTCTGTTGATTAGTGTGGCAGCTAAAGGGGAACTGAAACACACCACAAGTTTGGGGCCCGCCACACACACACAGACGGACACGCACAGTGCGATGACATCACAGGCCTGGCACTGTCATGGAAACACTGGTTGTGCGGGGACAGCTTGACAACACCGTGAGCGAAGACACACTGACCTACTCGTCCCATCCAGGCTTGTAGAACCAGCTGGAATATCCCGCGGATATCTGGCGTGTCACGTCCACTCCCTTGAGGTGAACCGTCGTGTTAAGAGGATGTGGTAGACCTGCCAAGAGCCATTCTGCCTGCCCAGCACACGTGGACGTTACGGGCCTGAGGTATCCCAACGGGTGTTCAGCTCTGTGGAGTCCCCGGAGCCAAATGGACCACCAGGCACTATGTTTCACTTATTAAGGCCTTCAGCCAGAGGGCCAGACATTGGCACTAGATAACGTGTTAATACCAAATCCACTGCTAATATACAGGAATGGGCGGAGAGGAGGTTGGAGGGCCATGGGAGGAGAGATGAGGGACTATTTGAAGGAGGGAGAAGGGGGAGAGAGAGCAGAATGAAAACGACCAGGAGTGAATATAGGGAGAAGACATGGCAAGAGGGAGTCAGAAACTAACACACACACACATAAACACACACGTACAGATACACGTGCACCCACACATAAACACACAGATACACACACACAGAGATACACCCACCCACACACACACACACACACACATACATAGTCAACAGAGGGGAGCTAGCAGAGGCCCTCTGTTCTTCTTGCTTCAGTAAATTGAATAATCACTGTGTGGTCGGTGTAGTGTGAAATGGCAGCGCGACCACAGCACAATAGAACCATGCCCGACTTGTGACAGAACACGGTGAGCCCAAGCTGGCTGAATACAAAGTGTGTGTGAGAGTGAGGGAATACAAAGTGTGGGTGTGTGTGTGTGTGTGTGAGAGTGAGGGAATACAAAGTGTGTGTGTGTGTGTGTGAGAGTGAGGGAGCAAGCGTGTGCATGTGTGTGTATGTAACTGAACGGTTTGTGTCTGTGAGAGCATTGGTTCCATTCGTGTGTTCACATGAACACACACACACACACACACACACCCGCATGCAGACACCTCAGCAAGAGCAGTTGTAAATAATGTGCAGCATTCGGTGGTTGGACCTTTTGGAGGCTCAACACAAATGGACCTGCGACCCCACAGCAGGTATTAGCAGAACACAGGGAACCTCTTCCCATTGCATAATTGTTCTGTTGTAACAGACCTGATTTTAAGTGGACGTGAATCGATTGGACTGCTCGTCAATTGTCGATTTCTTTCTGTTAATTTCTGGTCAATTGATTTGGTTAGATTCAACTCCATTTAATGTCACAGTCTCATGTGGTGTGCGCATGTATGTGTGTGTGTGTGTTTTTGTGTGTGTGTGGGCTCCAAGTATCTGCCATGACAACAGCCTTCTAATGCTTAGTTTTTCCTGTCTGGGACCATTCATTTGGCTGACTGAATTCTAAAGTGTTATAGATATTATAGCAATATTCTGGCAATTTCTGTTTTGATCCAAACGCAGCCATATCACCTACAAGCTCCAGGCTACTGTGAGTTGGGCTTTGCACTGCCTAAAAGTCAAGAAGTACCCCTACTGTGCTGTTTTCTGACAGCCTCAATTCCATGTCAGCAGACATTAATAACTCTGCTCTCTCCTCATGCAGACAGAATAATAAAATGCTACACTGCCAGCGCCCCAGTCGTTTTCTTCTTATTTATTACGCTCTTCTTCCTGTATATTACTCTGTTCCCCGTGCAGGCTACCGCTCGCCGCTCGACGCTCGCAGCTCGCAGCTCGTGCCTTCCTCCTAAATCCCCAATTCAGAGAAAAATAATGGGAAACTTCAACGATTAGAGCTTAATTCGCTCTCTACGTTACGCTCACACATGCAAACCATGACGGCAGGAGCAATTGGAATGTTTTTTATTAAAAGATTTTACTTAGCTAACAAAGTAGCACGGCTAATGTTTTTCAAATAAGACTTCACCTTTAATTTCACTCAAAACGCAGTTGCAGCAGATTAGGAGAGGCAATTTTCTGCTTCAGATTCCCCTTATTAACACAACTGTTCTATTAGAAAGCTTTCCTTTGGTGCCAATGCTGTGAATTCAAAAGGAAACAAATGTCATGTTTTCTCCTTGTTCGACAAAATGGCCGTCACCTGTTAGTGTGCAACACTGAATTTAGAGGAATAAGAAACCAGCTACATGTACTGTGTTTTTGTATCATTTTTAGTGGGCCAGATAATGTCATATGCAGTGTAAGAATTGATATTCACACCCGATGTTACAGGACGTTGTAAAATGGGTGGTTTGACTGACTTATTGACGTGAGATCATGACAAAAATGTTTTTATTTAGTGGTTGACAGTGTCAACTCCATTGACAGGTTGTGCGATATTCTGAATTCAGTCACTCTATGCTGGTGTGCAAAGGAACAGCCGTCGTATATTGTGGATATACCTTTTTGGATTTTAGTTTGAATCCCAATAATATTACTCTTTATTAATGACAGTTTAAGGGCCACTGAGGTGCATCCTTCTGGATAATTGTGCAGATGATGTATGGCCTGCAGAAAGCTGGTAATTTATGACTCTGTTACAGTGGAGGGACACTGATAAAGATCCCGACTGGGGATTTGGCTGTCTGAAGTTTTTTTCCTTCATATTTATTCTTCATAATTAATTCTTGAAATAATTTGTATGAATGGACAACCTTGAGGCCACCGTGAGGGCAGTTCTACCACCATAAGCCATAAGTCATGCACCATAGCACCAAAGAAAATTCCTTGTATGTGCAAATGTACTTGGGCAATAAAGTTTTTCTGATTCTGATAAAGTGCTCTCTAAACACGTATCGTATATGAAATCTTCTCCGTTTTCAGGGTTGAAACTGTTTTTTGGGGAATCACTACAGTGGAATATTGATCTGTTTGTGTTTGCTGATGTTACCTCAGGATACATCTTAAAATGAAAGTGCTGTATTTCAGGTTTGTCAATATTACGGAATTTTGTGAATGGAACAAAATAATACAAGTAATATATGTCTGTGAGGTACGGGTTTATTGTTTGAAGCTTACTGTATATTCCTTGAGCGAAGAATACATTTGCTTCAAACTAGGCTTGTTCTGTGAATTGTTAAAACCACCAGTAACAATAACAGGTTAAAGGAAGTCAGCCAAGTAGCATATACCGTATGACTCGTAATATGGTCATTCAGTAGTTAAAATGTACGTAGCTAAGGTAAGGAATGTCAGGGACTATTTTAGACAAGACAATTATGAACTCCATTACCTGGCGCAGTCCATCAATAACAATGACAAGGGATGTATCCCAGCTAGTTACACTGACTGACCGTTAGCACGTCATGCGGTGTCATGGTTCATATTCATGTTCAATGTGTCACCTGACCCCGCTGGCATGGGCGCCGCAAGGCAAAAGGAGTGTGATGAATGGTTGCCAGGGTTACTGAGCCGTGAGGGTTATTTGTCATCCCTCCGCGCGTCCTGCTCTCTCCGTTGCTTTCTCTCTCCGGATGTTTCCCCCATCCCTGTTCATGAATGTTGTCGTTAATTTGTCGGCCCGTCCTCATCTTCATATGTGAGAGATGCGGGGCTCTGTAATTACGGCGTGGGCGGTGGGCGGAGGCTGGAGGGCCACAGAAAGGTCAGATATGTCACATGATCTCCTCGTCCGACAGGATGCTGGTCGTCTGGCTTCCTCATTTGTGTTAGCCACGTCCTGTGAACGGGTCTGCGGCACGTGAGGGGGGGGGGCAGGATGCGGGATCCAAACCCTCCGTCTCCCGTTGTGCCACTCCAGGAGGCTCGTTCACATCACTTATTTTGTTTTTTGTAAAGTATGTCAAAGTTATTCAACCCCGGTTCCAAAAACGTTGGGACGCTGTATAAAATGCTAATTAAAAACCCAATGCAGTGGTAAACATGCACCTGTCCCAACTTCTTTGAGACGTGTCGCTGGCATCAAATTCTCAGTACGACAATTGATACGTGGTCTTTGTACAATTTTCTATTGAATATTGTGTTTACATTGTTTGCTTATCATCCCTGCGTTCTGTATTTCTATACGTTTTGCACAGCCTCCACACGTGTTGGGAAACGGCTGTAATATCAAGTCAAAGGTATAATATAAAGTTCTCCTGCAAAGCGGATTACAGAATGCCTACGTTAAATGAATGTGCAGCCCCCCTTGTGAACCATTAGACCCTGGCCCAGACGTGTCTCCTCCCTGTGTGTTCCCACTCAGGCCCCGTCCGGCCGGGTCCGTCTGTCCGGAGCTCCAAGCCCAGGTGTTGCAGTGCTACAGACAGAACCAGCAGCAGACCCTTCACTGTTCCAGCCTGGCCAAGCAGTACATGGACTGCATCCAGGCTTCCAAGAAGGTACGCGCCCATTTGTATACACGGGGGCGGTGTGTCCCTTTTACTATCGACTCACAAATCTTCTCCAGTCGTCCAGCTCCTGTTATGTTCACAAGTGTTGCACAGAAGACTCTCACAGGAATTCCTTCCTGTGTTTTGCAGTGTTCCAAATCATAGATAAAGAACAACACAGGGATATTCTAGTAGCTGTGCTGTTCACCATGACTTGGCCCAACGTATTTCAAAGCTGCATACTTTTGGACCTATATGAACACGACTTGATCAAGGGTGTTAATCAGTACATAAAATGAGACACCATATCAAGGATCTTAAAGTATGAATTATTTTCGGCAACTTCTATTTTTTTTTTATTATTGTTCTGTTAACTTTTTGCATTTATAGCTGTATTAATAAATTGGGACAAAGACATCCACTCCTAAAATAGATTATATCTGAGACTTAATGTCACAGTAAGAAATATCAGTGGTTAAAAATTGGAGTTTGAACGAGCAACCTTCAGCTCTGCACCCAAACTCTCCTTGCGACATCTGTTTCATTTCAATGGTCCCATCCACTTCATATTCCTTGTATTCATAACATTGTATTTTTTTTTCTCATAACACAAAAAGTGTTATGAAATATGATTTTATTTGGATATAGTGATGTCCCCACACATTTTCCAACGGACTGTTCTCACGACCAAATAAAACCTTTGTTCCTGAAACATTCTTGCAAAATCAGATGATGAACAATGACGGGAAAGCCGTACCGACCACATAATGTCTGAATGGACGGCCAGAAAAACGGAAAAACGTCCACTTTGTAACCAACCATACAGGCAGTGTCCCTTAACTTTTAATTATTGCATTTGTGTACATTCATTTGAATACTGGTGTATTTTCAGCAGCTCACAGATACTCCCTCAATAAAGTGCATGTCAGTAGAATGAACTATGTGGGTAAAGGGATTATCCAAAGCGTTTGTTTTCCACCAAAAATGTTTTTACCAAATCAATTAACTTCACAGACGAATAAGCTGCTTTATCATTATTCTTCAAATGGATTTACATCATCTGATACATTTTTGATGTGCCGCTTCTAAGTCTCCAACTGTGCGCTGTGTTTTGGACATTTTGATAGTGAAATTACACTATTATTAGCACAGTGTAGGCACTCAGCACCATTGAAATCCATTATTTTCTCAGTTCATGCCATTCAGAAAGCATTTCAATTTCGCATTCACCCTCAAAGTGCTCACGTATCCAGTTCTCTCCACCAAACCAAATAATGAATCAACCAATTTGCACATTGTTGTTGGGATTGAAAAAGGCAGATTTGCTTCCAGGAAAATAAAGGAAGCCAAATAACAACAATGGACATTCATGCCGGTTAAAACTGCTGATAAAAGGGAGGAAAAGCAAGCAGAAAAGGCAATCATTCTTCTTAGACTTGTATAAAAAGACCCATTTTGGATAATAGTATTTGTATTTTTGAAAAACATGTGTTTGTGTTTTACGCGAGTCACTAATTTAATTCCACTTACAGCCTTCAACCAAACATATGAATTCAGTTAAAGACCGAGTGAGCGTGTGACAGAAAGTCATGAGATAGAAGCCTCAATTATAATCAAAAATGAAATCTCTGTCCGTGACTTTGTCTCACCTTGAAAGAAGTCGAAATTCTGATCACATACCTTATGGTGACTTTAGGCCCTGTATTTCTGTTATGTTATCAGGAAACATACAGTCCTGGCCAAATGTTTTGAGTATGACACACATTTTTATTTACACAAAGTGGCAGCAGGCCTTAGTTTTTAAGATGGCAATTTGTATATATTCCAGAATGTCATGAAGAGTAATCAGATGAATTGCAAATAATTATAAAGTCCCTATTTGACATGAAAATGCACTTAATCCCCCCCAAAAAATGTCCACTGCATTTCAGCCCTACTGCAAAAGGACCAACTAACATTATGTCAGTGATCCTCTCATTAACATAGGTGAAAGTGTTGATGAGGACAAGGCTGGAGATCACTGTCATGCTGATTGAGTTAAAATAACAGACAGGAAGATTTAAAAGGACGTGGGGCTTGAAATCATTGTTCTTCCTCTGTTAACCATGGTTACCTGCAAGGAAACATGTGAAGTTATCATTGTTTTGCACAAAAAAGGCTTCACAGGCGGGGATATTGTAAGATTGCACCTAAATGTATCGGATTACCAAGAACTTCAATGAGAGAGGTTCAATTGTTATGAAGAAGGCTTCTGGGCACCAAAGAGCCTGGACCATCTCCTAAAGTTGATTTAGCTACGGGATTGTGGCACCACCAGTGCAGAGCTTGCTCAGGAATGACAGCAGGCAGGTGTGAGTGCATCGGCACGCACAGTGAGTCAAAGACTTTTAGAGGATGGCCTGGTGTCAAGAAGGGCGGCAAAGAAGCCACTCCTCTCCAGGAAAAACATCAGGTACAGACTGATATTCTGCAAAAGGTACAGTGATTGGACTGTTGAGGACTGGGGTAAAATTATTTTCTCTGATAAATCCCCTTTCCAATTATTTGGGGCATCTCGAAAAAACGCTTGTCTGGAGAAGAAAAGGCAAGCGCCACCATCAGTCCTGTGTCATGCCAACAGCAAAGCATCCTGAGACCATTCATGTGTGGGGTTGCTTCTCAGCCAGGTTAGTTAATTGCTAAATGAGTCCTTTTTTGTGACAACTGTGAATTGAATATAGGGTAACTGGCCAATTAAACCACAATGCCATGTGAATTACTTTTGTGTTTTTAAGTTGTGTGGGTCTATTCAAAGTTTGAATCGTTTACAGCAATATATAAGTAAATCTCTCTTTTGCTCTCATTCTACTCTACATTTCCACTCCATCTTACCTCCCCAACTCTCCGTCCTCTCTGACTTACCCTTTCTTGAGCCTCCCTGCTTCTGTCACTATCCATGAATCTGTTGTCTTCCACTTCCATCCCACTGCCTGTTGCGCCACACTTTGTCACATTAGCGAGTGCATTAGCTTCGACCCGCTCCACTGCCCACCCATTCATTCTCATCACGCTCACAGGAATGTAATCTGTTTCTGTTCAGTCGAATGGTTCCGCAGTGTTAGGTAATATTTGGCAAGACTGGCATGCTGGCCTCTCGGGTCCTTGGGGTTACTAAAGCTCCCTGCTTTGGCTTTTGACCCAATTGTCTTCTTTTCCAACATGGAGTCATCTCATTATTCAACATAGCAATATGTCCTTCTCCAATATGGCGTCATCTCCTTCTCCAGCATGATGTAATCTCCTTCTGCAACATGGTGTCATCTCCTTCTCCAACATGGTGACATTTCCTTCTTCAAAAGGATGTAATCTTTTTCTCCATCATGATGTCATCTCCTTCTCCAACATACTATTGTTTCCTTCTCCAACATGGCGTCATTTCCTTCTCCAATATGGTGTCATCTCCTTCTCCAACATCATCTCCTTTTCCAACATCATCTCCTTCTCCATCATCATCTCTTTCTCCAACATGGTGGATATAAAGGAAAAGAAAGACAGTTCAAACCTGGAGGAAGAATAGGAAAGGGGAAGGTTCCATTAATTACCATTCTCCCACCGCAAACATTTCCATGCCTATCCAGTCTGCCTGGAAATTACATTCAGGGGAGGCAGGCAAGTGAACTATGAATTAGTTTTTAAAAAACATTTTGTGGAACCCAGTTTGAGAACGACTGTGATGAACAACCTTCTTCACCGCAATCTTCTGCCATTGTGGTGGGCAACAATGACTCTCTCCGAAAACCCAGACTCTCTGCGGCGCAGAAACTTTTCTAGACAGCTTTCAAGCTTATTTTTGATTTTCTTTTTTCATTGGAGAGTTTTGTGAATATTTTAAAGTGGTCTCATTCTCTCACTGTGAGGCATGTTGAAAAGAGGCTTACTATAAAATAAATGCTTCTTTTTCATCTCTTTGTCCATATTGGCTGTCTGGTTGATGTATTCGCCATTCTGTAGATCTCCTAGAGGTTACCCTTTCTGTCTGTCTGTCTGCCTGTCTGTCTAGTGATGGTCTAGTCAGTTTGCCTTGTTGGTCTACCTGTCTAGTGATCATTTTTAGTCAGTTTGTTCTGGTGATTCTGGTCTAGTCAGTCTGTCTGTTCTGCTCGCCTGCCTGGTGATTCTGGTATAGTCAGTCTGATCTGGTCTGCCTGTTGTGGTCTGGTCAAGTCAGTCTGTTCCGGTCTGCCTGTTCTGGTCTGTCTGTCTGGTGATTCTGATCCAGTCAGTCTCTGATATCAGTTTGTCTCATAGGTTATGCCTTTCTGTTCATCCACTATTCTTCCATATCTGTTCATCTTGCTTTCTGTTGCTGGAATCTTTAATGTCAGTAGAATCCTGTGATGTTGGAGGCTATGCCCCTGTCTTTCTGACTGTAGATAGAGAGGGTCATTTTGTGAATCTCCTTCATATTCTCACCCTTTAGACCACCGCTCTTCCATTCTGTCACTCCCCTCCTGGACAGTCATTGTCATGCTTATGGGACCTTCTCTCGTGGGTCACATGGGAATGTTAATGGGCCAAGATGTTGGCTTGTCCTTTCCTCCACCCATTATACATACAGCGGCATGCTTCTTCCACCTGTCACAAGCTAGGGAGTGGGGGGGAGCTCTTGCATGTTGTTTTATTTGTGATTGCTTTTTAGGGCCCTTTTATGCTTTATTGGATGGACAATGGTGGAAGGTAAAAGAGTGAGTTTTTGCTGAAAGGGCCCGTGTTGCAGCGGGTCATGTGCAGTGGAGGCAGACAGAGGACACCGCTAAAAGAAATTGTCGATTGCAGCCACTGATAACCTCTCAGACAATTGAAAACATTGGGCCATCAGAAGCGTCTGTAGCGTTTTTAGAGAGGAGGATTCTAGCTGGGCATTTAAGCTTCCGTATTGTTTCCCTGACAGCTGCAAACATTCCGGATGCTACATGTTGTATTTATTACGTTGGCTTATGGTAAGGTAGCAAGGTGCATTTTACTTCAACTTAATATGCTGGCAGTTCATATTATCAACCCTAATGTACATCTTAGGACAGATGGGTCTGCATTTAGGCAGCAGACAGGTGGAGTTCATCATTTCATTGTGATGGACTTTAGTCCCGCTCAGATGCTGCATTTCTTCACAGATTAAGGACATGCGGGTTTACTTGCGTTTCAAAACTCCAGAGGTTTTCTGTCGACATTTAAAGCCCTTAGTGTTCCTATAAAGAACAACTGTGCCCGTAACCGACGTGTTTCCAAGGCGCCTGGGTCCGTGTGTCTGATGAGGGCATTAGGTCGCCAGGCAACCTCAGGCCTCTGGTATATTCTTCACGTGTCGGCTGGAGGGTTGCCGTTCTGCGCTCTGAATCGATTTCAACGTGTCAGTGTGGCAGGTAAAACACCAACCCCACAGTTGTACTGGGGACGTCGTCACCTTAGTCAAAGGCCAGCGCAAACAACACTTATAAAGCATGGAACAACTAGCAGCAAGGCGTTTGTAACCAGCTGCGGGTAAAATACCCTCTAGAGCACTTACCAGTTTACTTCCCACACTTAACCCTTCACCTCCCTTTGGAACGCAGCGTTTAAACACAGTTTAGCCACTGTTTACCCAGCGTGAGTGTCCCTGCATTATGCAGCTGCGTTAGTGGGGTTTCCTGGGACATTTCAGTTGCTGCTATCATCAGGTGGGCAGGCCGGACATCAGGATTAGTTGGTAGGATAATGCATGTTAGTGATGGGATTAGTTGGTAGGATAATGCATGTTAGTGATGGGATTAGTTGGTAGGATAATGCATGTTAGTAATAGGATTAGTTGGTAGGATAATGCATGTTAGTAATAGGATAGTATTGGCGTCAGTGAGGACTTGCCTTTGATTGTGTTTGTGTTTCCAGTCACCCTTCTATAGCCTTTGAGGTACTCAGGAATTACCTTTTATTGAACAGGGTCATTCCACTTTAGCAGAATGTGTCTCCTATGTTCGCATATAAACGTTTTTTTTTTTTTTTACATTTTACAAGATGGCAGTGATGATGTACTGATTCATAACAGACTGGTGGCAAAATTTGCAAAGGTTTTGTTCAAGTTTACACATTTTCCAAAAGTCTTGTTATAAATCTACTTTGGGTTAAGATTCAAAGATGAATGCAGACATGACAGAGCTATGACAATTTGAATCAAACCTATGTTAGTTAAACTACTGTAGATTAATCTGATCAACACTAATTACACCTAGCATTACTAACAGGATTACACACTAACCCTCGGTCTCTAAATGCATAATCACGGACACAAAGGTAGAGATAAAACTATATTTGGTCGAGGCCTTTTCATTTCATGTTTGTGCTTTCATGACATTGCGTTGCTATGTAAGGATCGTATTTGACCAGTGCTATGGAACTAAGGTTTTTTTCCCTCTTAGCGGACCTGAGTATTCTCATATAGCTGCGTGAAGGAGTGAATACAGGCTACAGATGGGCTACCAATTGCAGTAACCCCCTTTTGACCTTGTCTCTGAAAGTAAAATGCGTGGACAATGTTGGCTGTTTCCACTGTTTGGTTGTAATGGGTTTCAAATGGTACTCCTAACACAAGAATAAACAGCAGAGAAATCCAAGGAGACAAACAGCTTCAGGGACTAAAGTTGGACACCAATGACCTAACCCCAATCCGTCCATCACAGCCACAGTAATGTTTGGTCCTCAGGACCGTGTTCCCAGCACCAGGGTCCGGTTGGGGAGTGGACACGCTGCTGGGAAGGATCTCACTCCAGATAGTGAGGAGTCTTCTCCAAGCACATCTGCTTTCTCCATCATTAGAGGAGAAGACAAGACAGGATGCAGAGTCGGGAGGGAGGGAGGGGGGAGGGGGTTCAAAAGAGAGAAGAATGGAGAACGAGAGGAATGGAAAGAGACAGAGACAAAATGCTAAAAACATAACATTTATTGGCAGAATGGCAATGAAGGTGGATGAACACACGGACTCACACACACACACACTGATCTAATTATATTGAATCATACTTTACACACACAGACTCACACACACACCCGAAAGGGAATATATTGTATCATACTTTACACACACACACAGACTCACACACACCCAGATGTAAATATATTGTATCATACTGTACACACACAGACTCAAACACACCCTGATGTAAATATATTGTATTATACTGTACACACACAGACTCAAACACACCCTGATGTAAATATATTGTATCATACTGTACACACACAGACTCATACAGACCCTGATGTATTTTGCTCAGTATGACCGTCCCATGAACCACACAATATGAGGATGAACCACGTCCCCAGTATCCTTCATAGGCCCTCTTGTCATCACTTAAACCAAGACAGTTATGGAATCCACCCTAAAACTTAGAAATGGCCATCTTCTAAATGTATGATCGGGTAATGTGATGTCTCTCTGTCCCCACCCATACCTTATTTATCATCATCATCATCCCCATCGTCATCATCATCTTCTGTCATTGTTGCAGCAGACAATGTCACCTTTACGCGAAAGAGTGGAATGATGGTCTTTCTCTTTCCAGCAGTGTAAGGTGGTAGAGTTCCAGGCACTTCACATTGTACGTGTCAGATTGGTTCACTGACTGAAACGCTGTCTTACTAACTGAATTAATGAAACGCTAGCTGACTGACCACTTTACTTGACTGACTGAGGGACTGGCTAGCTAGCAGACTCATGGCTAGGTAGCTGACTGATTGACTGGCTAGACTAAATTGCTTGTGTGCAGACTGTCAGAATCACTTGCTAGCTGACTGGTCAAATTGTTTGCCAGCTGACTGATTGGCTGGCTGAATCACTGGCTAGCTTACTGACTGGCTGAGTCTGAGGAGTGGAGAAGACATCTATTGATTTTTCTTTTTATTATTTTTGTATTTCTGAGACAAAAGCCAGTGAGTCAGTGAAGTAAGTGTGTGTGTGTGTGTGTGTGTTTGTGTGGCATTGCTCATCAGCCTGTATCTGAACCTGACATCACATCACTCTAAAAGGCTCAGATAGGTACTATATAAAGCTATAACTTTGGACTTTCTATTTCCACCACATTGTGTTCACTTCTCCTTTCAGGAAAATTAAGGGGAAGGGCAGTGATTTGCAACAGCTGGCCGACGGGTTGAATCCATTCTGCAAATGACAGTTTTTTTTCCCTTTAATATACAAAAATACAAATTGCTTGGGATTTGGCAAGAAAATTGTTAATTTAGGAAATCTGTCCCCAATCATTCCATCTACTTGAGGCACGTGACCTGATTTGGATTAATGTGGGTGAATAGTAATAGTATGAGTCTTGGCTTGGCTTGGCTGACCAGCCATTGACACACATGCTGTTCCTCCCATGTTACTCGACGTGACCAGAAAATCAAGCCCCACGTCCCCCATCGCTTTTCACTGCTCATCTCCAATTCAATGCCACAGGCTCCAATGGCCTCGGATGCTCATAGCAAGCCAACAGTCACTCAACCTGCCCGCTAGTCCACTATGCTACGTACCCCGGTGGGTTGTATGGGTTGTGTTCGTTCCGTAGGTTTTTACTGGTCTGCCCGCGTACATAGTGTGACATCACGGCAGACGTTGTGAGGGAGGCAAAAATAGTTCGGACCACTCAAGTGTCACAGTGCGACAGTATGACAAAGCTGACATGATATTCTATCAGGAGGTACCGGTCTAGAGTAGAATAAGAGTAGACTGTTACGGGTTTACCGGGGCACGCGTGTGTGTTTACGCTTGTCCTCAGGCGGCGAATGTCTGAGAGGTGTCTGCTCTGCCTCGTACACAGAACCTGCTGAAAAACCACGGCTGACAAAGAGGAAACCCAGGGACGAGGAGGAGAGGAGGAGAAGAGGTGGAGGGAAGAAGAGGAGAAGACGAGGAGCCCGTCACCCCATACCTAATTGTACCGGGCCATCCATTAGCTGAACGTCCATTTTTGTGTTGAAGTCCCAACCGGCACCACCTGCAGTCCAGCACCCCCTCTAACCAGTCTGCTGCATGCCCCCCCCCCCATCCAGGTCCTGTTTTCAAGTGGATTAGTTTGACTGGTCGTATGTAGTGCATTGTCTTGATTTATTTTGAAGTTACACTGGCACATCCTTCGGGGCTGAAATAAATCCCTCCAATCCTGCAGAAATGAGATTGAAGATTGCTCTTTGTCACGCAGTGCTTCCCAACGCCCCTCGCTTGGGGTGCCCCCTACCCACAATGCACGGCGGCCGTGGCGGTGTCTGATTGCGCCGTGTTCATGGTTTCATTAAACTGCCGGTGTCCTTAAGCCTCCGCCATGGAAATAGAGTGTGTGTGTGTGTGTGCGCCATTGTCTATATGTGTTGTTTTCATTTGTCTAGATAAATTAATCAGTGTCTCGTTCTGTCTTAATGGATACGTTCAACAAAACCAACACCCTTGATCTGCTGTGATTCCTGATGTGGGTGTGATACATGCCTTCACAGAGCTCTAATAACTAAAGCTAGTTGAGGGCAATAAGACCTAATGTTGGGCAAGTAGACAAAGAATGTTGTCTACTTGCTCAATTTCCCCATTTAAATTCATAGTATCCTATTAAAACGTTTGCTTGTCACTATTCCCACTTACATTTTCACTTGTTCTCGCTTTAAAATTAATCTGTGTAATTTATTCTCCCCCTCAGTGTGGTAGAGAAAGGGGTCGTCTTTTTTCTAATATTTGATGTCTGGTGTGTTTTGACCACTCAAAGTTCATAGTGATTGGAAAGAACAGGTTCTGTGAGTCTAAAACAATAATTGCAAGGGACACGTACGGCCGTATATGTTGTGCGTTCCTGGCGAAAGTCAAGGCCGTTTATCAAGGAAACGAAAACCTTCTCTTAAGTCGCAGCAGCATGTTACGTGTATTGCGGCCATACGAGCTGTTGACAACCCTTTGGCTACAACAAGAATGTCTGCCTGCCTCGAATTAATAAGGTGTCGCGTAGCTCAATTGACGACCGCCTACCATGTGATGAGGGAGAAAACATTCCGTGAATACGGATAGAGAAACCATATGAACATGGCTTGTTGACAGTAAGTGTCATTGTGACGCCTGTCTAAGTGCTTACTATCAGTGACATACAAGAATCCAGCAACCAACTATCGCAAGTACTGTTTTGCGCCATATTTCTATATTTAATTTAAAGATATTAACTAAATTATTGTATTTTTATGCTTTAATGTTACATCAAATTAGCAATTACCTTCAAGGTAAGTAACATTTTGATAACCATTTGTATGTCCAAATCATCAATATTCTGATGATTTGATATTTACAAATTCTGTCTGTACAATAAAAAAAATGTTTATATTTATTTTTTAATTCAGTTTTAAGAAAATAGTTAGCGTTGGACCCTGAGGTATTAAAGGTTGGTCATGATGTCGGAACACAACAGTTGCTGTAGCAACTGTTGGATGCAGCAGTCGTAAGTGAGCACGTTTCTCATTGGATGCTGGTTATGTCGAATTTGTAAGGTCATTTCCCAATAGTGTGGTAAAGTCTGTGTGTCTTTCAGTCTGTCCGTATCTCTGTCTGCCTCTATTTCTGTCTGTCTCTCTCTCTGTATGTCTCTGAGTTTGTCTTACCGCCTCCGATTGTCACTTAGCCTTCGTTGCCATGGTGACAAGCAGTGCGCTAGCGGCAAGGCAATGTGCTGTAGAACCTTGAAGATAACCCTTAGGGTCAGCCTGCAGAGAGGCTAAAATAGGTACAGCTGACACCCCTGTTCAATACTACCCCCTCCCACCCACACACACACACACCCTATAGCTCAATGCTGAAGTCTCACACTCCACAAACCACTTTCTGGAAGAATCTTGCCTTGTTTACACATTTGTTGTGGTGCACAAATGGTCCTGTGTCTTTCTACATGCGTGTTCTAAAGTGTAAATACGATATATATATATATATATAAACACACACAAACCGAACCAATTGCGGTCAAAGAATATCCCTTTTTTTTTTTTTATATATATATATATTTTTTCATTAAAATGACATTAGATTGATCAGAAATACAGTGTAGACATTGATTATTGTAGCTGGAAACAGCAGATTTTTTATGGAATCTATTAATGGGCGCACAGAGGCCAATTATCGGCAACAGTCACATTAGCACATTGGGTTTGCTAGTCCAAGTTTAACATTTTAGAAGCCTAATTGATAATTAGAAAACCATTTTGCAATTATGTTAGCACAGCTAAAAACTGTTGTGCTGATTAAATATGCAATAAAATCGGCCTTCTTCAGACTAGTTGAGTATCAGGAGCATCAGCAATTGTCAGATCAATTACAGGATCAAAATGGCCAGAAACAAATAACGTTTTTGTGAAACTTGTCAGTCGATTCTTGTTCTGATAAATGAAGGCTATATCATGCGAGAAATTGCCATTTTCCCAATTTCGTACAACGTTGTGTACCACTCTCTTCACAGAACGGTTAGTTAATCACTAAATTAATATTTGATTTTCCATCTGACATTGCATGATAACAAAGGCAAATGTGCAGCTTGAAAATTCACCTATGACAGTTTGTAAAAAACTAATTACAGTGTCTAAGCTCACCCTTTCGCCTTTACTGTTTGTTTTGACATCGACAAATTTAGCACCAATGGTAATTATAGTCCGTGATCTAGGGAAGAGTCCCTGGTTTTCAAACAAGTGGTGAGAAGGAGTGATGTGAAAATGTACTTAACTGAAGGGAAAGCCATACATTTTTATTAGAGATCCAACTTCCTCCAAGTATCCCTAATTATAAATTACAATCGCTCGCTAAAGTCAATACAACATGTTCTGAATAAAGACGCCACTGTTGAAAGTTCATTTGGTCAGGCTGTGAATCTGAAGGAAAATGAAGACCAAATGAAGCCTGCATGCTAGAGCAGCTAGAGCAGCTAGAGATAAATTCAAATGCATACATCAGGAAAAGGGTAAAAAACAAGTATTTTGAAATCCCATTGAGCACAATTCAATCATCAGGTTGTAGAAGCTGCTTCACACCACCCAGACACTGCCAAGAAATAGTTGCCCCTCAAAATGCACATGCACAAAAATGACTTGTGATGAAGCCACAGAGAAACAAAGAATCAATTTGATTTGTGGCTGGGAGTGGAGTCTATTGTGCACCGATCCACCACATCATCAAGACCTCTGTGTGACATTGTTGTGTATGGGAGAGCAGCAAGGAAGACGCGGTTACTCAAAGTACCATCTGAACATGTGTCTGGAGTTTGCCAGAACCATGAGTGACCCACTATGTTAGATGTCACCAGGATAGAGTGTTTTGGCCAAAGCTCAAAGCATTATGTATGGTGCAAATCTACTACTATGCTTGTTCTAAGAACCACCATCCCTTAGAGTGAAGTATTGTGGTGGCAGCATCATGATGTTGGGATGCTTCTCATCAGCAGAGACTGTTCATGTTGAAGGAGGACCGAATTAAGCATAATACAGGGATATACTGCAAGACAACCTACTTCAGTCTGTTAGAAAACTGAAGCTTAGTAGGAAATTCACATTTCCCCTGGAAAATGATGGAAACACAAGGCCGAATCAACTTTGAAGTGGCTCGAGAACAAACAGGTGAATGTCCCAGTGTTCCAACCGAATGTCTTAAGTCCTAAATCTGGCATTACAAACATTGTCCAACCTACCTGAACAACCAGGAGCAAATCTGCCAAGAATAGTTTGAAATCACGCCAGAAATGTGTAAAAAGTTTAACACTGTTACTGCAGTTAACTGTAGCTCTACAAAATATGAATGTTTAGGGTTCGAATACTTATGCAACCAACATTTCATGTTTTATTTCCCCCCCAAAAACTAATTGTCAGCATACAATAGTGGATTTTCTGATATATATATATATATATATATATAAACACTGAGAATTATTTTGCAAGGCACTATACACTGTGGTCAAAGGTGGTGAAGGAATTAGCCAAGATGCTTTAACACTGGACCACAAATTGACCACCCTAGTGGTTGTCACACACACACAGACACACGTTTCACCTCTAGCAATTACAGCTTGCATTTGATTTCACACATATAGATTTCGTTTGGCAGACCGGTTCCTTCTGCTACTCTCTGATCAATGCCAGACCAGGGGAGCACCAATACTGCAGTCCTCGATCAATACATCACCAGCTAGAGCTGAGATGTCTGTCAATCTCATCTGTCTGGGGGGGTGCGTGCTTGTGTCAGTGAGTGTGTGTGCTCGTACGTTGGCTACATGCAAACATATATATATTAAATAGGTCACCAACTCACTGGCTTCAGGGACAGGTCCCCTCCAACAGAATGACTTATTGTTTCACATTCATCTCTATTCACTAAGACCATGATTAAACAGCTATATAAACGTTATCTGCCATGTTGCTTGTATTACTAACGTCCCGTTTTAATTAAGATGGTGGTTTTGAGGAAATATCAAGATGTGGAACGATATTGGATCTGGCCAGGCATGCAATATGGATAGGTGCATGTGCTAATTTATTGGAGAGGGATGAAACAAAAATCTTATTTAGCAAACTGGCTTAATACCCTTACACTTAGTCATCAGTAAGTTTTTTTGGGCGATAGCAACATGACATTTAGAACATTTATGTCATTATAAAACACCCCAACTTCCTACTCCTCTGCTTCTCCAGCCCTAACGCTGTTTTTCCTCATCCCATGTCTTTTACACTTCCAAATTATTCCTATCAAAGACTCGGGGAATTTTAGGAATTGTGTTCCCATGGAAACCATGCAGCTTGCTTTTGAATCAGCGAGACAGCTGGAAGGTGTGAGGTTGGAAAATGACATGGCACGTTTTGATTGCGTCTCTGTTGATTTCCAGGCATCTGTAATTACCAGGGCAGGTTGAATGCGAGAGCGGAACGGGTTTTTAAAATGGAAAAACGTCTATCGGAATACTTCTGGTTTCACAGCGGGCTAACGCTTTCCAGCCACGCTCACACAGATTGTCTCGTTTTCCCTCTGATACGACGTGGCCGCTCTGCTAAGTTTCTGAATGTTTTTTAAGCAGCGAGTCCATTTGTACTTTTTGTGTTTCGCTTTCTCTGTAATACTTCAAAACGTAGCACTTAGAGACCTAGCCCTGCTGACAATGAGTCTAATTGCAGTGTGTGGCTTTGTCACTGACAGACTGAATTGTGTGTAGCAGCAACATCACCATCACAGTGCCTGCACTAATAGAATAGGCTTTGATTAAATTGTGTTAATGAGCAACTGGAACGGGTTGTTGGGTAATTGAATTACAACCCACCTCATCCTCCAATGGGACGGCAGGAACCACAGCTGCCTAGTGCTTGGAGGGAGGGGGGGGGGGGGCTGGGAACGCGAGTGGAGAGCGGGAAAAGGTAACCAGTCAATCAACATTAGCCATGCTATACGCGCGCGCGCACATACACACAATGTTTAGCTATTTCGTTTTTACTTAGCCCAGATCTGTGCGTAGGTACAATAGTATCTTAGAGGTGTATTAGAGGGTTTTGCTCTGAAATGCATTCTAAATCGTATGTAGTTATACAGACAGGTGTCTGTCTTTCTAAATAATGTCCAATCAATTGAATTTGTCACAGGTGGACTTCTATCAAGTTGTAGGATCACCTAAAGCCTACAATGACAACATGTGGAGAAACTAAAGGGATTTCAATACTTCCTGATGTCACAATATATTTATATATATATTTACAAAAGGTTGGCATGGGGCCTGATATGTCAAGCCTTGTCTTCTATTTCCAGAGTGGTTTCCAGGACTGTTGACCCTGGGCTAGTATCTCTCTCCCCATCCTCAGACACGCACACACACACACTGAGTCAGATAAAGGTCTCATCCCCAAGGGGCAGCCAGCATCTCTGAAGTGGACTGCCTTATCCATCCCCTACATCAGCTGGCCTGGACAGGGAATCAGAGCCGGAGAGGAGGGCGGATGAAGGATGCTGTAACCATAGAGACTAGGGAGGAAAGGGAGGAGAGAAACGGTGGCAGTAGGAGGAGGGAGAGAGGGGCACAGGAGGAGGGTTGATAGGGGGAGATGGGGAGCGTAGGGAGTGAGGTGTGCTTGCAGAAAGCTAGTGGAGAAGGATGAATAGAGGAGGTTTTGGCTGTGGGGGGAGATGCCGTGAGGGGGAGAGAGTGTAAAATGAACAGCTTGAAGGCGGGGGCCTTGCTCCTCTATTACATTACATTGCTGGATAAAATAATGGCACATCCTTTTAATTCATTAGAGCCCAATAACAGAGGGGCCAGCCGCGCTCCTTTACTCTGTGTGTGTGTGTGTGTCCCTCGCTAACTGGGATGAGCCCGCTGTCTTATCTTTCTGTTCTCTCGTTCTTTCTTTCTCCAGGAAGAATTGCTCCTCTCTACCTTCCTGCTTATTGTGTTCATTATTACGTTATTGTACTGTCTTTACGTTAAAATAATGTCTTTACATTATAATATTGTCTTTACGTTATAATATTTTCTTTCTCACACTGGGAATCTTTTCTGCGTCGGCAGAAGATAAGTGGTTTAGTGTAAGTTTGACACTTATTATTGGCTTCTGCCTACATTTGGGGGAGGAGATTTGTTTCGAGGGAGGAACTTGGTTTCATCACACTTTCCTCTCCCAGGGAGTTGTGGTATTATGGTAATGTGAAGACTGCACAGACTGTACAGACGCACTGGTTTCAACTTGATAAAAATTGTTACGTTTAGGAAGGTTGTACGTTCCTCATTGTCTGGCCTAATTGCGAAATCTGGAGGCCACCTTCTACCCTCCAGTTCTACCATTTATCCTTATGAAACGTATACTTTTAAAAAGTTAATTTTAAACTAAACACTGAGAATAGTCATTGATAAACTAATATAAAAGCCATGCTTCAGGGCAGGTAATGCCGGGTCAGGTGCTTAAAGCCCACGCTAGTCCTGAAAGAGGGGATGGCTTGGATGTGCCCAGACAGTCAGAGGGGAACTCGAGTATGGACAGGCTCCGAGTATGGACAGGCTCCGAGTATGGACAGGCTCCGAGAAAGGATTTGCTCTGAGTAAGGACTGGCTCTGAATTAGGACAGGCCCTACGTAAACTTCATCAGAAGGGATATAAGAACCAGTTTTTCAAAACATGTCTGATTCGATTTCACCTATTGGATAGGATTAAGTGCATAGAAATGTAATGAATAGATCAGACATCTATGACTTGAATTAGTCTGATTATTTCTAATTGGGTAATCCTAACAACAAGTCCAAGAAGATAATGTAAAAAAAAAGGGTGAGACAAAACTTGTTCTTAGTGGACAGGATATTACATTGTTTATATTTTATGACTGTATTATATGACTATATTCATATATATTAGCGTAAGATTATATTATATGACAATATTAATTTATATTAGGGTAAGAATATATTGAATATATTATATGACAATATTCATTTATATTAGGGTTAGATTATATTGATTATATTATACAAATATATTATATGACGATATTCATTTATATTAGGCAGCCATCAGTTCTTATCGTCTCTCTCTCTTTCTCTCTCTCACTGTCTCTCCCCCTCCCTTCCTCTTGCTGTCTCTTTCCTTGTCTCTCTCTCCCGTCCCTTTCTCTCTCTGAAGAACTTAATGTACATTAGCCATCACTGTGATTCGTTAAGCAATTCATTAAACAATGGAAATTTAAATATAATCTGTCCGTCCATTAAACCTAGGTACCATGACAGATATATCAGGACTACTAGTACCAGACAACTTCTATAATATAATAATGACCAAGCAGGAGGGACCAGGAAGGAGTGACAGCCAAGCAATTGAGATAATATAACCATGAACTAGCAGCAGTGACCAGGAAACAGAGATGTTAATCATGATAGGTGAGGTGACTTCTATAATATAACCACCTAGCAGCAGTGACCAGGAAACTGAGATGTTAATCATGATAGGTGAGGTGACTTCTATAATATAACCACCTAGCAGCAATGACCAGGAAACAGAGATGTTATTTATGATAGGTGAGGTGACTTCTATAATATAACCACCTAGCAGCAGTGACCAGGAAACAGAGATGTTAATCATGATAGGTGAGGTGACTTCTATAATATAACCACCTAGCAGCAATGACCAGGAAACAGAGATGTTAATCATGATAGGTGAGGTGACTTCTATAATATAACCATGAACTAGCTGCAGTGACCAGGAAACAGAGTTGTTGTTTATGATAGATGAGGTGACTTCTATAATATAACCATGAACTAGCTGCAGTGACCAGGAAACAGAGTTGTTGTTTATGATAGATGAGGTGACTTCTATAATATAACCATGAACTAGCTGCAGTGACCAGGAAACAGAGATGTTGTTTATGATGGATGAGAGGATGTAAGGGGGAGAGGGAAACGTCACAATCATAGCAAACTAGGCGCCATCTGAGGTCTTCTGCCCTTGGTCGGTCAGTGCAAGTTATATTGGGGTTAATCTGTCACAAAGATATGTGTGTGTGCGTATGCCTGAAACGGGGAGGACGCACTAGTATGTCTGTATGTTTGTGCATGAAACCAAGCGTCGGGTTGACGTCTATCCATTGATCCTATGGGAAGAGGTCATGTCTCACTCTTCCTATAGATGGCAGTGTTGTATCCACAGTAGCCGACTTCCACAACTCCAAGTGGCTGTTCAATAGAATGCCATTCCAAATGCCTATGCAATGTACGTTTCACCACGGGCCTGACAGTCTTAACCGATGGTATAGTATAGGGCTCGTAGTTCCTATTAACGTAATTTAGTCATCTTAAAACCGCGTGCACTTTTTTGAATTCAATTTCACAATGACAGTGGTACTCAAAGCTTACGTTAAATGAACTTCAATTGCAGACTCTTACACACCGGTTTCAGCAAAGCCCTGTCTGCTTGTCTCCGTTATTCATCCATTCGGCAAGGGAGAACGCACATGATGTTGTGGCTGTTCCCTCGCTCGCTCCCCCTCCTTCCCTCTCTTCATTTCCTCCCGTTCCTTCGCTCGTTACCTGTCATGCGTTTGCCTGGCTATTTCTCGCTTAATTGGCCGTTCAACGGGCTTCGTTAATAAACAGGGCCTGCTGTTGCTACGTGGCTAGGCTAGGCTCTAGTAGTCTATACTCTCTCTCCTTGGTCCCCTGCCATCATCTAGACAACTCTATTTCTGTCCACCTTCTTGACGGGAGACAGCTGATGGCGGGAGGCCTTAGACAGGATTAGCAGAACAACGCACTGTGTTATTTGCACATTATGTAGCTTACGGTTTGTTTTAACGCTTAAAGCCACCATGCGGTTGTTTATGTTTATATCATCGCTGTACAGTGTGCCAGTGTTTGTGTTCATTTACTAGGAATGTTACCAGAGCATCCATTGTTCCCTGGAAACCTCTTTCTGGTCATTTGGACATTAACAAACAAATATGACGTTTTTTATCCAGCTAATTATTAGAATCAGGTTTTGCTAAATTATAGTTTATAGGAACTACAGGACAGCAGATCTCCAGGAACTGGGTAAAGCCCCTTGCCTAGGTAAACAGTCCTTGTTCTGTTACAATCAGATTAACTTTTTGACATCACACACCAGCCAAACATTGCATCTCAAATTTTTTTTAATGTCAATCAAATGTAAAATAAATTATGTTTTATTTTTAATATGTTAATATGCAGAAAATAGGGGACTTCTGATTTTGACTAAAATGTGCCTTAGTAGTAGTACATTTGTAGTATTAAGCATAGATGTTTTTGTGTGTCAGTGTGCCTTGTGTATGACTGTGTGTGTGTGTGTGTGTTTCCCTGTTTGCTACAGGTGTTGAGAGGAAGATAAATGTGGACCCAGATACAACACATCTCTCCAGCCTCTAGCGGTCGTCTCACACAGCCCCTCTTAATGTGTGAATGTCACTGATCCGCGAAGACATCGGACATGCAATGTTTCATAGCCGGGGCACGGAATTAAACACTGACACATTTCATAATAACACCACCCTCTCGCCGAAGGACCCCAATCCCGAATGTATGTAGAGATTTAACCATCTCTGTAGGAGTGTTTGCACAGAAACCCGTGAGCCCTTGTTGCGTCCTGCCTGGTAGGAGCTCTTCAGGGCCTACACCACCACAACCTGTTGTGTCTTATCAGAACAAAGCCATCGCTAACATTACCTCAATACAGTAAAGGGGGCTAGTCTTGAGGTGTTTTCACTGCATACAAACAGCCATAAACAGGGAGCCTGGAAGACAGGAGAGCAGTAGGAATGCTGCTGTTGGAGAGGTGTAAATACGTGTCCTATGTGAATGGCCAGGCAGTGCGTACCTGAAGAACTAGTTTAAAAATAGTGTACAAACATCGAGAGACTTGGTGGTGCCGCGGGGTAGAACACATAAGCCAGGTCCTAGACCTGTTTGTCTATTTTCCTAAATAGCACAAAGAGACTGGCCTTCAGGCTAATGTGAAGTAAGCTGATGACAGAATGAATCCTGCAGTTTTTGTTGTGCTGCTTTTCAACATGAAGGTCTTGGCCAGCTTGAAGAGACCTGTAGAAAGTGTGATAGATCGGGGCCGCGGGGGGTGAAAGTGAGGGCAAACATTGCAGACTCTTCATGTTGTGTATCAAGAAGCCAATGGAGAGATGGTGGGTATTGACTCATCTGGGCCTAGCCAGGAACTTACCAGTGCCTCAATGTACTACAGAGCAATACAATGAGCCAATAACACTACATTCTACTAGACATCTAGCAACACTACATTCTACTAGACATCTAACAACACCACATTCTACTAGACATCTTACAACACTACATGCTACTAGACATCCAATAACACTACATTCTACTAGACATCTAACAACACTACATTATACTAGACATCCAATAACACTACATTCTACTAGACATCTAACAACACTGCATTCTACTAGATATCTAATAACACTACATATACCTGGACATCTAATATTACATTACTATATTCTACTATAGCAACACTACATTCTACTACGCATCTAACGACACTATGTCCTACTAGACGTCTAAAGCCTGGGCCTCAAAGAAACATTACAAAATTTGGGTTTTATTTCTTTCCCTTTAATTAAGTGGTATTTAACCAGGTGTTTTTTTTATTTAGCGTCATTTGTCAATAACAACCTTGCCAAATGAATTCAAATGCAAGCACACAAAATTACAAAGTCTATATATTGGAACAAAGCCAAAACACCTACCCTGTCAAAAATCAATTGTTAAAAATAAAGCCTGTTGCATAGTTCCATCTTCATGAGTACATTCTGCTCATAGAATTAGGAATTAAAATACTAGGATCTCTGAGTCTGCCATTACAATATCAATATAATAAAACAATGTTTTATAGCGTTTACCTCAAAACAGATGTTAGCTAAAGCTGCTCCATTCATCCAACCACTCGACTTAATCTTACTTTCCAGCTTGCTTTATTTAAATGGATGGCATCATTTCAATGTTTTCTGTGTGATGAGTGTGGAGGCGTTTTATATGCACATTTCATATTAAAAATGACTTGTTAGTTTACACGATTCATAATTACAATTAGTTAAAGCAGCTACCTAACGTTGATTAAGGGGTAATCCACCCCAGCAAACACAAATATAATAGCCATCTATTTCTAATAGTCATCTATTTCAAACAAGCGGCTATAATCCTATGTCCTTTGCTGTGTAAACCTCCACATCTGGCTTGTAGCCATATCCGTTTCTTAGATGTTCAGTTGGTCCTATCAAGAACTCTGTTAGTTCAAATTTTTTTGAGGGGAAACATTGAGACTAGTTGCGGGTATTGTAACTAAAAGCACATTTTATCAGTATGGAGAATTAATATTTTCCCCATGATTCAACCTCTAAGTAGTCCATCAGTGAAATCGGAAATATGTGCAGCAATCGTCGTGGCTACAGTGCCATTCAGAACCATTGGCAGGGCAAAAAACTAAAATCTGGTTCATAGCTTTTTCACTTTGTCTGAGTCATTAGGAACTCTGTTGTCATCAATGACTTCACGTTTCACTGGTATATATGAGGTGACGCGTGTGCCAGTGATCATGTTACATGTATATTTTTGTCAGTTAGCAGATGCTCTAATCCAGAGTGGCATTGCTCTTAAATTGTCTTGGAAAACGAACATCTGACTATCATAATAAGTACACTTTCCTTCATTGAAGCCATTAGACAGTGACAGAAAGTCACAGTTAAGTGAAGTATTAATTTCTGGGTGCTGGGGGTAGGGGTTTACACAAGTTAATTAAGATACTCATCAGTGAGGTATGTTTTCAGTCGTTGAACAGGAGCTGCCCACCCGTGACATGAAGTGGCAGATTTGAGTGCACAGGAAGGGTTATAGGGCTTAAGCATAGGCTGCGGGTAGGAAGGGTTATAGGGCTTAAGCATAGGCTGCGGGTAGGAAGGGTTATAGGGCTTAAGCATAGCCTGCGGGTAGGAAGGGTTATAGGGCTTAAGCATAGGCTGCGGGTAGGAAGGGTAATAGGGCTTAAGCATAGCCTGCGGGTAGGAAGGGTTATAGGGCTTAAGCATAGCCTGCGGGTAGGAAGGGTCATAGGGCTTAAGCATAGCCTGCGGGTAGGAAGAGTCATAGGGCTTAAGCATAGCCTGCAGGTAGGAAGGGTTCCATAGGTCTTCTAGCAGAGCCTCTACCAGAAGCCAATGGAACTTGCGTAGGAAAGGGGTGACAAGTGTGAAGTTGAACACAAGATGGGCTGCAGCGTTCTGGAATAGTTGCAGGGGCTTGAATGTGCAAGCTGGGAGCCCAAACCAACAGTGCACTTCAATAGTCCAGACGGGATAAGACAAGTGACTGGATCAGAAACGGAGCCGCTTCCTGTGTAAAGTAGCGTTGTATTTTGAGGATGTTGTACAGCATATATCAACAAGAGCGAGTCACTGATTGCTTTCTGCCTGTTTGCGCAGAGAATAATAGTTTCTTGTTGAGCGTCATGCCAAGGTTCTTTGCGTCTGTGAGGGCCCCACCGTGCAGTTGTCAACCATGATTGAGAGATTGTGGTACGGGCAAGCATTTCACAGGAGGAAGAGCCGATCTGTCTTATCAAGGTTAAGCTTGAGATGTCTGCTAGGCATGCAGATATGCGTGTTGCAACCTGGGAATCAGAAGGGAGAAATGAGAACATGTTTGAATGTCATCGCCGTATATGACCGTGACAAGTAGTGATCAGAGACCTGGAGTTCCAGTAAAATCAACAGGGTTTTCAACATCTTGTGAGAACAAGATCAAGTGTCTGCCTTGTGGGTAGGAGGGGACTGGGAGTGGGCGAGGTCAAAGGAGGAAAGGAGCAGGAAAAGAGTTGTTGACAGAAATGAATCGAAGACAGGTGTTGAAAAGTTAATGTCACTGATCACTGTGAGTGGTGAGCCATTATCTGGAATAAGTGTCAAGCTAATTTAGGAACTATCCTTATTTCTCTAGTAGTAATAATCTCTAGTGGGTTAGTGATAGTCTCTCCACTTTGGAGAGATAAAGAAAACCAGTGTCACCGCCCCATGGGAACACATAGTGGTATGAAGAAAGGGCGGCAGGGGAAGCATTGTTTTAGAATAGAAAACAAACAAATACTTCCAATCAAACCAACAGCAGAGGTAGAGAAAAGCTTACGAAACGTAATATTAACAACAAAGATACTCGAGTGGGAGAGTGAGGCCTTCCTCTGAATCCTTCCTTGAAGTCCCACAGAACAACTCGGCAAAACATATTTGTTTCAAAAAATCTTCATTTTGGCAACAACACAGCTGCTTACAAGATGGCCGCTGTTGGCTGCCACTGGAAAACCACAATCCCTGAATTACTAATTGCCAGACACTTGAAAAGAGACACACACTCAGATTTGCAACAGGTATAGCCTGGGAGGCAGTTAAGGCCACACCACTAGTGATAACTGGATAAATTAGGCACAATACTGCAAACTGGACTGAAACTAATCCAAGTCCAGAGTCACAAGTGTTAACAATCAGCTAGTACAACAACAAGGATTTAAATAGACTATGTAAAAAAGGCTGCACTAAATTGTCTACAGGTTGAGCAAAACAATACCAGTAACATCTTAGGATAAAGCAAAATATACCTAAATTCTTGAGAGGCTGTTGTCCCAGGACTCAGATGAAGCACAAATCCTTTCATCATCTGTCAACATGGGGGAGTTCAGAGAAGACGAAAATGAAATAAGATAAAAGGTTGTTGAACATCCCAAACTAAACTTAAAAAAACTGAATATAACCCTCCACTGTTTGGGTAATCACTATGATGTTTAACATAACTACATCTGTGATCAACCTGTGCATCAGAGGACCCAAGCCTCTGATGCACCGTGACAAGGACAGTTTGAGCGGTAAAACAATTGTCTTGATGGATCACAGTTGGAGAACTGCAGCAGTTTCAATCTTGGGGTGACCAAGTCCCACAATGACAAATTAGACGCATAAACGTCAGTACCTGAGGATGGAGAAAAGTTATTGGCACATAAGACAAATACTTTTGGCCGCAAACTAAGGTTGGTTAGGTTTAAGAAGAAGAATGGTCCGGTAATCATTCTAGAGGGCACCATATATAGTTCTCATGACAAACATTTGGTTTTATAATCAAGCACCTGCCCTCCAGATCACCAAATCAGCCAATCCACGGTAAGGGCGTGCCTGTTTAGATGTTTACTATTATAACGTTGTGCCATGAATGAATGCCTGAGAAACAACGACATTGTCTGGATGGTGGTGGAGAGCCCTGACCGCAATGCATCGTGGGATGTCGCTCACCCAGAGACAAGACCTGGCAGGGACGGGGGCCAGCGACCACACTCATATCAATGGTCTGGTAAACATGTCCTTTTTCGGATGGTTTAATCCCCGCCGTGTCTTGCGGTTCGGTCGCTGATTGCTAAAACTCCATACTTGGTTAGCCATTACTAATTAAAGGTATCAAGGGATAACACAGACTGGTGGCATTGTCCTCCGTTGTAAATAACCTAATCACATTGCGTACACTACCATTGCCCTGCTGTAGAGCAGACTTTTGTTCTCGGTCGGAGGAAGAAGGAGAGAAAGGCAGGCTGTATTTATATTTACTCCACCCCTATTTCACCTGGTAGGTTGACAGAGAACACATTTTCATTTACAGGGACCACATGGGGTATAGTAACAAGGCAAGGAAAGGGGATATATTAGCCAATTAGGTGGCCATGTTGGTATTAGAGCCAGATTGGATATTTAGCCAAGACATCTGGGTTCGTTGCCCCTGCTTTCACGATAAGTGCCACAGGGTCTTTAGTGACTGCAGGGAATCAGGACCATTGTTTAACGTCCAAGGAGGAATACATCACCTTACACAGAGCACAGTCCCTAATCAATGCTCTGGGGTATTGAGACCTCCTTAGACCCGAGGTAAGACAACCTCCTGCTGGCATTCCAACCCCAGTTCCCATGGCCACCAGACGTTTTGATCAGGGGATGGTGATCGTCGTTAAGTGAGCGGTGGTAAATAGACACTTGGCTCTAGGACAGTCTTTTGGCAAGCTTTGTTGGTAGACAGAAGCTACAATGTAATTTCAGTATTCTGTCAGGGGTTGCAGCTCCGTCACCGTATCCACATTCCGCAGCTATGTCAGTTCCAGCTACATCTGGCCTCCATCTTGAGAACAACCTGGCCCAACCCTGCTTAACTTCTCTAACAAGCCAGTAATGGTAGTTTTCAAATTATATTTATTTTATTTATTTATTTTGAAGTTTTTAAACAACCAATCAGGCTGGGTGCTAAATTAATCTGTGGTAAATGGTCGCCAGTTCACCTTGCCTGCTGTTAGGACATCTGTGATGTCACTCGTTTTGTAACCTTGATCATGTAATATCTCTGTTTTGTAAGGGCCCTTTTGTGAGAGGGAGTTATTGGAGTGGATCTGACCCTGGTCTGACCCCGCACAGGGCTATTGGACAGAATTGGAAGCAAGGCCATTTCATTGGTGCCGTGACCCGGATTATTCACTTGGGCTCTGCCTAGCTGCATGGGTTGCTGCAGAGAAGGTCAAAAGGGTGTGAGTTGTGAATTTGTGCCTATAAATGGCTCCACATATGCAAGCTGCACATTTGTGTTATTTTGTGTTGGCCTGATGGCCATGGACCGCTCTTAATGCTGGCACTGTCGGTCCCTGCGTTCCTGGATTTGTAACAATGTACTCCTTGTCTGCATATCACAGTCTAATCATACTCACATGAGGCTGGATCATCTCCTTTAAACAGTTGGAAACGACTTGATCAACCTAACATAATAGATTCTTAATGCAACCTCTGTACGTGTACAGTGTGATATAGTGTCTGTAGTTTAGTGCTAGGACACTATAAATAGACATAATTTCTCTGACCTCAAGTGATCCAGCACATTAGAGAGTTTGGACATGCAGACACTTCCACACCACTTACTGGAGGGCGTAAACAAGGCCACATTCTTCTAGACATTGGGTCTGTGGAGTGTGAGACGTTGCCATTGGCCTCGAGTGTGTGTGTGTGAGAGTGTGTGTGAGAAAGCCTGGGCGTGTTGTGCATGGATAGTCCACCCATCTGCCATGCTTCACAACGGGGTAAAACTCTGGTAAATACCACAGCTGCACTGCCAGTCTGTCTATATACACTGTTATGTGAAGTACACCTCCTGGAAAGTAGTCTCATCTCTTTTGGACTTCAACATCAACTATATTGACAGGCAACGGTAACCTAATTTAACAAATTACATTGAATGAAAGAAACGCATTTTCTTTTCATATTTTGAAGGAAAGAAAGGCATTTTCATTGTGTGGAGAAAATAAGCACACCCCTACGATTAACTTAATATGGCCATTTCTTGTAATTGTCTATCAGTCCCTTCCATCGACTGGAGGGAATTTCTGCTCACTCTACTTTGCAGGACTGCTTCCACTCTATCATGTTTGAGGGCTTTCTTGCATGCGTAGCTCACTTCAATTCCCTCCACACCATTTTAGATAGCATTGAGATTTGGGCTGTTACTTGGCTATTACATAGCCTTCCATTTTTTCTTTTAGAGATATTCTCTGGCAACTTTGCTTGTGTGTTTTGGGTCCTTTTTCTGTGTCAAGATCTATGTTTGGTACAGCTTTTTGACTGACATCCTTACATTCAGTCAATGTACAGTGAATATAAAAAATCTACACACCCCTGTTAAAATGCCAGACAAAAATAAATCATGTCAGAATCTTTTCCACCTTTATAGTGACCTATAACGTGAACAATTCAATTCAAAAACAAACTGAAATCTTTGAGGGGGAAAAATAAAATCAATAATAAAAGATGTACAATAACCTGTTTGCATATTCCAGGCCAAGTTTGTCTCTTACAGTTGACTAATGCACTTTAACGTTAATGCAAGAATGGCCTCAAGATGCCTCATTGTTACCCTGGGGTTATTAAAGACTTCTGGGGGTCAGCTGTTAGCCTGCATGTTGTGAGACAACTTGTCCTGTAGATTGCCAGTGGTCTGGAATTGTCTGCATTTGTTGATGATTTGTCGGTCAATGCAATCATTTATTTTGAATTGCTTGAGAATTTATCTATCTCTGTGTGGTTGATTGTCTGTGTATCTATCTCTGTGTGGTTGATTGTCTAAGTATCTATCTCTGTGTGGTTGATTGTCTGAGTATCTATCTCTGTGTGGTTGATTGTCTGAGTATCTATCTCTGTGTGGTTGAGTGACTGCCTCCTATATTAGTGTCCTGACTTTCCCCCACCTTTCCAGCAATATAATCTCTTCAGATGAAGCCTTGAAGAAGAAGACTTTACCCCTGAGAGTAACCAAATGTTCCCTTGATTTAACAGAATTCTTTAAATCACCAACCAGCATCGTCTGCATGTTCATCTCAGTAGAACCATCATGACCCAGCAACCAATTATAAACTTAAGTCTGCCATTACTGGGCAGTGCCAGTCCAGAACATCCACTGATTCTATTTAATTGTGACATAGTCTGCACAGTGCCGCCTCTTCAATTCCCCCGTAAATTAAACTTTTTTTGGCTGCAGACATTATTTATAGTAGTTTGGAAGGAACATATTGAAGCATAAAATGATGTTCTGTATATCTTTCTGTACACCTGTTTCCAAAGAAGTGGAACATCCAACACGCCGGCCCAGCCCACCTAAGAATCGGTCTTTTCCAGCCGCCTATTTCCTGCGTCTGCTGAGTACAAAATCCACTTGACACTCAAATCTTGTTCTATTGATTGTTTTGGTTTTACTCGTACGACCCTCTCTCATTTTTGCCTGTAACATTGCCTTTTTTCTGTTAACATAACAACCACGGAAACATTTATAATGACCTGTCAGACGCTTCCTGGTAGTGGTTGAAATGGCCTGGATGGATACAAAGTTTATTTAATTGAATCTACAGAAAGGTGACTGTTGGTTGGGTAAATCTACAGAAATGTGACTGGTCCGTTGGGTAAATGTACAGAAAGGTGACTGGTCTGTTAGGTAAATGTACAGAAAGGTGACTGGTCTGTTAGGTAAATGTACAGAAAGGTGACTGGTCTGTTAGGTAAATGTACAGAAAGGTGACTGGTCTGTTAGGTAAATGTACAGAAAGGTGACTGGTCTGTTAGGTAAAT